>CAUYRH010096817.1:0-27376 GCA_963574655.1 Perodicticus potto
TTTTTTTTTTTTGAGACAGAGCCTCAAGCTGTCACCCTGGATGGAGTGCCGTAGCATCATAGCTCACAGCAACCTCCAATTCCTGGGCTCAAGCAAGTCTCTTGCCTCTGCCTCCCAAATAGCTGGGACTACAGGCGCCCGTCACAATGCCTGGCCATTTTTTTGGGGGGGTTGCAGCTGTCATTGTTGTTTGGCGGGTCCGGGCTGGATTCAAACCCGCCAGCTTAGGTGTACATGGTTGGCGCCTTAGCCTGTTGAGCCACAGGCGCCGAGCCAGTCTGATTCCAGTTCTAAGTGGAAATGCTTTCAGTTTTATTCCATTCAGTATGATATTGACTGTGGGTTTGTTGTAGAGGGCTTCTATCAGTTTAAGAAATGTCCCATCTTTGCCTGTTTTCTTAAGTGTTCTTAAAAGAAAAGGATGCCGAATTTTGTTGAATGCTTTTTCAACATCTATTGAGAAAGTCATATGATCTTTGTATTTGCTTCTATTTATGTGCTGAATTATATTTATGGAAACTTCCTCCAAGAAGACAGATGAATGGCCAACAAATACATTTTTAAAATGCTCATCATTTCTAGTCATCAGAGAAATGCAAATCAAAACCACCCTGAGATATCACCTACCCCCAGTGAGAACAGCCCACATCACAAAGTCCCCAAGTTACAGATACTGGTGTGGATGTGCAGTAGACCTTTCATTTGATCTCATAATCCCTTTGCTAGGTATCTACCCAAAAGAAAAAACATAATTTTATCACAAGGACATTTGCACTTGAAAGTTTATAGCACCTCAATTCATAATCATAAAGATGTTGAAACAACTCAAGTGCCCATCAACCCATGGATGTATTAATAAACTGTGATTGATATATATATATATATATCAACAAATAGTGTGTGTGACACAAACACACACTATTTAATACTATTCAGTCATAACAAAGTTGGAGACTTTGCATCTTTTGTATTTACCTGAATAGAGTTAAAGAACTATCTCCTTAGTAAAGTATCTCAAGAATGGAAAAGCAAGCCCCCTACATACTCAACTCTAATTTGAAACCAGCAGATGAACAACTAGAGGCCCACAGTAGAGAAAAACACAATAAAATTCAAGTGAGGGTGGGGGAGGAGAAGAGGGGCCTCTTAAGCTCCCACCTAATGGATACAGTGTAGGAGTATATGGTTCACCTTCTGGGTGAAGGACTCAACTACAATGATGCTACCTAACAAATGCAAAGAATGTAACCCAATCATATGCACCCTTATATTAATCTGAAAAAAAATAGAATTATATAACAGAAGAAAAGCCACCCCCCAAAAAATGTATGAAAGATTTTTTAAAAACAATAACCAAAGCAATGAAGGTAAAAAAAAAAAAAAGCCTTAGCCTAAGGGTGAGTGGGAGTGTGAGGTGCCCTGGGCATATCCCTGCTGTGATAGCCAGCTCAGAGGATGTGGGCAAGATTCACCTGCTGCATTGGACCAGGGAGGGGATCTTCAGCCTGAATGGCAGTCCTGCCCATTGCTAAAGTGAGGAGCACACGAACAGTGGGTGTGAATCACTCCTGGTTATATACAGTGTGCTTGGCTCTTTGTGTATCCATGTTTGTAGTTAGGCTGTTCCTATTTTCTGAGCACTTATCACGGGTTAGGTACATGAATAAGACACAATCTGTGCCTTCAAGGAGCTCATTAGGCTTATGACAATGTGACACAAATTCTCTTACTACAGACGTAATGTTCTGAGAGCAAGGAGGAGTGAAGACCACCAGGGACACCAGCCCTTTGGGGTGGTGCTTTACTCAGGGTTATCCAGAGAGAGAACCGGTAGGAGATATATACATATACATATATACACATACATATTAATTTGTTTTATATATAAAGAGATTCATTACAAGGAATTGCCTTGTATGATTGTGAAGACTGAGAAGTCCCAAGATCTATCATCAGTCAACTGGAGACCCAGGGGACTCCATAGTATAGTTCCACCCTGAGTCCAAAGCCCAGAGAAGCAGGAGAGCTGATGGTGTAAGTTCTAGTTCAAGCCTGAGTCTGAAGGCAGGAGATGACTGATGTCCCAGCTCAAAGTCAGGCAGGGAGAGCAAACTCCCCTTAGTCTGTCTTTGTGCCCTATTCAGGCCTTCCAGGGACTGGATGAGGGAGGGCCATCTGCTTTACTTGGTGTACCCCATCAGACGCTAATCATCCAAAAACACCCTCACAGACATGTCCAGGCTAGCTGGGCACTCTGCCAGTGGACAGAAAGAGGAGCGAAGCCATCAAGAAGGAGCAGTTAGAGGAAGAGATAGAAAATCGAGAGAAGGGGCCCAAGGGAAGACAAAGACAGGACATTCCGACCTGGAAGGAGTGGCCAAGGGTGCTGGAATCTGCTGAGAAGACAGCATGACGAGGACGGACGTGGGTGCCAGGTTTGGTTATGAGACCACCAATGAGCTTGCAGGACTGATGGGACAGAATGCAGATGGCCGCAGGCCATGAGGCAGGGCAGAGAGCTCAAATTCTTGCTAGAAGGTTAGTGGTGGGAGTGGGGTTGAAACAAAGAGAAAGAGGAGGAAAGTGGGCTCAAGAAGAAGGGTTTTGTCTGTTCTGATGGGGCAGCCCCACCAGAGAAAGAAGGGCCCCTCAAGATGGCCTAGCCTGGGACAGGTGAGGTTTTGTTTATACTGAAAAAGGGGAAAGGATGGGGAGCAACATGGTGGTAGTTGGGGAGCTTGGAGGTGGCAGCCCACAGACATTTCTATCTGAGCAAGTCTCATTGTCCCTGTTTCCTGCAGGAACCAGGGATTTCTCAACTGGTGTCATGGCCCAGTGTTAGGCAAGTGACTTAGCCTCTTTACGCCTGTTTCCCTGTCTGAAATACGGGGATAAAGACACCTATCTCAGAGGGTTGATTGTGAGGATGAGTTGAATCCCGCACAGTAATGATTATGGTCAGTGCTGTACCTTTCCTTTTAAAAATCAATTACGCAGTCTTTTCTTTCAGTCTTTCTGGCTTGTTTTCTTTCATTTTTTGGAACGTACTGCAGAGCTTCCCCTGTTGCCATTGCATCAGCCTGGCCGGATCTGCCAGTGCCCAGTTTTCTCTGCATGCCAAGGAGAATGCTGGATTTCACCACTAGAGAAGATGGGTCACTCTCTGCTGAGTGGCTGACCACATGCGGTGGCCCCACTGGTGGGTCAGGTGGGCAGCCAGGTCGTCCGTGTGCCACACCTGTGTGTACATGGTGGCTGTGCCAGCCTGCAATGCAATCCAAACCCAGCTTCCTTCCTCGCCTCTGTGGCCCACAGCTGGTTGCAGGGCTCTGCCCCCTTCCTGGTACTCCTCCACAGGTCCACACACTTTCTAGAATGTGTCCCTCCCCATGCCAAGCCCAGACCAGGACGCTCAGCACGAAGGCCCAGTCAACCAATCCCTCCGCTGTCACGAATGCCTTCTCCTTTTCAAAGATCCTCCTCTACAGAGACTGCCAATAACCTCACTGTAGCATGGAAACAGGAAACAGCACCCTTAGAAACTGAATCCCTGAGCTTGGAACGTCCCCAAATTACGTTTCAGCAAAAACACCTGCAAAGCCCAAACACACTCTTGACCTGAGGACAATGTTAGTGTGGGGAGAAGTCCTGTGTTCGGACCCCACCAAACCATAAGAACTGCCTCCCTCCTGCTCTCCTGTCTGCAGAGGGTCCCCGAGAGCCCAGCCGGCTACTGTTTCTCCGGGGGAACACTGCATGCCTCTTCTCTATTTCCTCCTGTGACCCAGAAGTCAGAGGGGCTTTACAAAGCTAGCATGTAGGGATGTTCTCCTGCAGACTGCTCTTGGGGGAATGGAAAGAGAGGGCAGGCTTGTCTTGGAAAGATTCCGATTGGTCAGCAGGACTTCTGGGTTATGTTCCCAAACAGGGGGGATTTTTTGGGTGCAATGTGTGTATGAATATCTCCATTCCAGAAAGGGTGACCATACATTCCAGTTCGCCCAAGACAGTCCTGGTTCACAGCAGGTACTCCAGTAGACACATAGCACCACTTTGACACTCAAAAGGGCCCTACTTTGGCAGCAAAGTTATGATGTCCTAGTTATTCCCAGGGTTACACGATGGCTGCTAAACCTCCAGCCTCTAGAGGCCCCCTGGCCATTGGCAGTTGGTTTAACCTTAAATTGTCTGCAGTTGTGAAGACTGATTGACACTGTGTTAGGCTGGGGGTAAAGAATCAGAGACATTTGGCAGCATGCTCCCCATTATACGTTCCCCTTAAACTGGGGTCCCCAGCTGGCTTCAGGTCAGCATTCCCCTGTCTCTAGCCTTCTTGATTCTCAGGAGAAGAGAGTAATCCTGTAGCAAGAAACGTCCAGATGGTTTTCAATTTGCAAGGAGAAAAATTTGAGGAAATTGGGAGCCTATGTCCTACCCTGTCCTGCTTCCTGGCCAAGGCTTTCCTGGCCACTGCAAGACCCCAGAGACCATCTTTAACCTTTCAAGGGCAGATTTTATCTAGTACCCATGAACAGTAACTAGGAAATGCATGATTTCCCAGTGCCTGTGCATAGCAGTGCTCAATAAATATTTATTGACTGATTAACACGTATGTGAACAAAAGAATGATAAAATTAACAAATATCTGGCCCTCTCTCCTGAGCAGGGAGGATGTTACAGCATCCTCATCTGGCACCTGAGAGCATTCTCCCTGCCCTGTCCCACCCAGATTTTGAAAAATATCAACATGAAAGGCAAAAGTGCAGGAGAGGGAGGCACCGGCCACCAACTCCCCTGGATGGTGAGTGAGCACGTGGTGGGGTTATGGATACACACAGTGGGTCTCCGTCGCTGAGTCCCTGAAATCCAGCAGGTACGACTGGCTGTCCTCAAGGTTCTGCTCCACTTCCCTGCCTCATTCCTCAAGAGGAAGAGAAGTGAGGATGCTCAGCTTCCCCAAGCCCAGAGGATGAAAGATGCCATCCCAAAAAGAAGTGGGAGGTGGGGGCTGGGACTCTCACTGTGGAGCAGACTTGCTCCCCTCTCTCCTGCCCTCTATGGCTCACTCTAAGCAGCTTCTTTCTCTCAGTCTCTTTTCCCCGAGATCCTGGTGGCAACAAGTTCAGAAAGACAACACAGGCTTAAAGACAAAATGCATTAGCAGAGATAATTAGGGTCACTTCATGATAACATGTGGACAACAGTCCCACTTGGCACTATTGCTTGGCATTGTTGGCTGTGCGCACTGACTGTTCTTAGGAACATTTTTGACTGTTAAGGCAAAATTATTTCTTGAATACGATCAATTCACAAAAAGGATATAGCAATTTTATTCATCTAACAGTGTAGCTTCAAAATATATAAAGCAAAAAAGAAATAACAGAACTAAAATGATAAATAGATGCATCCATGAGTGCAGTAGGAAATTTTGATACAGTTTTCTCAACAATTAACAAACAAGGGGCAGCGCCTTGAGGCTTAGTGAGTAGGGCGCCCCCCCCCATATACTAAAGGTGGCAGATTCAAACCCGGCCCCAGTCAAATGGCAACAAAAAAATAGCTGAATGTTATGGCAGGCGCCTGTAGTCCCAGCTACTGGGGAGGCTTAGGCAAGAGAATCGCCTAAGCCCAGGAGCTGGAGGTTGCTGTGAGCTGTGATGCCACAGCACTCTACCAAAGGTGACAAAGTGAGACTTTGCCTCAAAAAAAAAAAAAAATTAACAAACAAAAAATTAGCAAGAATAGAAGAGATTTGGACAACTCAACTCATCTTTTTGGAAAATAGTCTGGCATTATCTTTAACATCATAGGTATGAAAACTCAGAACTTCGGACTCTAGGCATAGACAGCAGAGAAACAAGAAAAAAAAACAATGAACCAACAAAAAATTAGCAAGGATAGAAGAGATGTGGACAGCTCAACTCATCTTTTTGGGAAACAGTCTGGCATTATCTTTAACATTATAGATATGAAAAATCAGAACTTCCAACTCTAGGCACAGACAGCAGAGAAACTTGAAACAGTAACTCAAAAATATTTATCACAGCGTAGTCCAATGCCAACAACCTGTAAAACATCCAACTTCTCATGTACAGTGAAATGAATAAGCAATGGTAGCATATTCATACAAGAATCCTATACTGTGATAAAAATATCAGTGAACTCAAGTTACACACAATGCTGTGGATGAATCTCAAAAAGCACCAGTGAGGGAAAGAAGCAAGATAAAAGAATATATTCAGTATGGCTCCATTCCTGTCAAGTTAAAATGAGCAAAGCTAAAGTACATTGTTTAAGTATATATACCTAAGTGATCACACGACAAAGGAAGGAAAAGAGATGGTTGTCCCAAAGTCAGGGGGACAGTTACTCTGGTGGTAGGGAGGGTTTGGTCAGGGAGACACACCTAGGGGCTTCCAGGGCACCAGTTCTAGTCTGCATCTTGACCTAAGCAGTGTTATCCAGGTGTTCACTTTATAATTCTTCATCAAACTGTACCTACACTTTGATGCAAGTTTATGTGTGGGAGTTGTACTTATAAAAACAATGTTTTTTTTAAAATATGAGAAAGAAGCCAAGGCATGGTGGCTCATGTGGTGCCTATAATCCTAGCACTCTGGGAGGCCAAGGCAGGTGGATTGCTTGAGCTCAGGAGTTCAAGACCAGCCTGAGCAAGATCGAGAACCTGTTTCTACTAAAAATAGAAAAGCTAGCTGGTCATGGTGGCACAGGCCTGTAGTCGCAGCTACTTGGGAGGCTGAGGCAGAGGATTGCTCTAGCCTAGGAGTTTGAGGTTGCTATGAGCTATGGTGCCTGCCGCTCTACCCAGGGTGACCGAGTGAGACTGTTTCAAAACAATAAAAAATGTAAGAAACCAGAGGCAGTGAGTTCCCACGTCACTTGGGCCTGATTAACAACAACAACAACAAAATGTGAGAAATGTTGGAGCCCAGTGCCCCTAGATGGGACTGCCCTTCCCAGAGAAGTTCTGCTCCATCCTTTCCTCCACCTGTAGCAGGGGATGGGGGGCAGAGCTCCAGCCTCTCCCTACTTGGGAGTCTCCCCCACCCTAGGTGGCCTGGAGGAGCTGGTAGCCCAACCCACTGTGTCTCAGGTTCCCAGCTCTCCCCAGCAGGCAGGCCCTTCCCAGATGGGTTCTGCCTCCCATATAAAGACAGACATGTGGGCTTGGAGGACTGGCCAAAGGGGCTGTTTGAGCCCTAGTTCCTCCGTAAAGAGACTTGCTCCACCTGGTCTGCATGAGCTCGTAGGGCTTTATTGTGCTTATTGGTATGAAAAGCATATTTGCCTTGACCTCCCTGTCTTGACGATGGTGAGGGAGGGCTGTATTGGGGCCAAATTTAGAGACTCAGGCTCTTCAACCTTTTGGCACTGTTTCCAAAGCCCAGTATCAAAGGGTGGAGGTAGACACAGCAGGGCACTAGAGCCAGGCCTTTGGGGTTAAAACCCTGAGCCACATCCTTTCATTCTGCAGCCAGAAATATCTGGTCCCCCAAAACGACCTGAAACTGGGGCATTTTTTGGTTCATGCTGGGGTCTCAGCCAGATTCCTAGGCTTCCAGGAACCATGATTTTTCAGAGAGATTGCTGACACCTGTACATAAAAATAGATGCCCAGAAACAAGCATTTTCCAAAAGTTTTTAAACCACAGCCTGAGAAATGTAAGCCTTTGGCTCCTTTTCCTCCACGGTGAGCTCAGCAGAAACATTCCCCAGCGGTGATGCCAAACATGGGCAGGGGCAGCCCTGGGGCCGCAGCCACCTCTCCGTGATGCTCTGCAGGCCCCATCACAAGCTCCCCAGACACAAGCCCAAAGCAACCTTCGTCATCCTCATCCTTTGCCCTCCTACTAGAAGGGAAAGAAAACCAGAACAGATGATAGTGAGGAAGTAGCATCCAACATATCCCAAGCTGGGAAAGTGGTTTCTAACACTGAAATAAATCAAGTTCTACTTGTTGCCTTGTGGAAGCAGAGGGACAACTCTTCCCTCCAAGTCCCAGGAAACCCCACCTTTGGTGCGGGAGACTGCCAGGCATGAGCCTCAGAGGGCCTCGGTGGGCTGGGAGGCTAGCATAAGGCCACCGCTCCCCTGGAGGTTCTCTCACTCCCCAACCCCCCAACCCTCCAGGGGTGACAGATGCTCCTGGCCACTATCCCCACCTGGCCACGTCTCCCACTGTGCTTTTGGAGCCCGCTCTCCAGTGGTCCTCCTCCTGCCTCATTTGTCACCTTTTGCTTCCACTCTTGCCCCCCATCAGTTCTCCATAGAGCCACCAGGTGACCTCTGAAACCTATAAAGCAGACCTGGCCAGCCTCATCCTCAGAACCCCGCACCCAGGGGCTCCCCATGGTTTCCAAGATTTGATCCCAGATCAATTGAGACTGGGATCAAGATCAAGACCTGGGTAACCTACTCTACTCTCTCCCCAGCGCTCTGACCTCAGCCCTGCTCTCCACTTCCACCAGCTCCTCCAGTCACCTTGGCTTTCTCACTCTTCCAGAGACATATGCAGGCCCCGGGCTTTGCATTGGTGGTGCCTCTGCCGTAGCTCTCTCCCCAGGATTGTGGCCTGGATCTCACCCCCTCGCCTGAGCCCCTCTCTGCTTATTCTTAGAGAGGTCGCCAGGAGCAGGGCCTTCCTGCCCATCACTCTGGCCTCGCCCTGCATGGTGCGTGCCAGCGCCATGTGTTATCCAGGATGTGCTCTGCGCGCTCACTTCGGGCCCCTTCACTACAATCTCCATTCTGAGAAGGCAGGGGCTGCAGTCTCCCAACCTAGAATACCGGTAAAAGATGTGTTGGATGAATGGATCAATGCCAGAAAATATTATGCAAATACTTTAAATGTTTTTATTCTAACTTAAATTTCATATATGGTCATTCACTTGCCAAGATTTTTCATGCAGGCCCAAAGCCTTTTCTCTGAGTGTGGTGCCCCCTTTGGGGACTTTGTCTTCCTTCTAGCATAAATCACACCTAGAAAGCATTAGCCATGATTTCCAATTTTAATTTCTTTAAAGCAGCATGAGATCTTAAAGACTCGTAAAAAGCAATTACAGCACAGTCCTTCCATATTTTTGTCATTCACCCCCCCACACTCTGTCCTGCACTTGATTTTACGTGAACTTGACTTTAGTCTTTCCAAATTATTTAACTTAGTTTTCAAAAAAACCTTTCTTTTGCACTTATAATGGTGTACATAATATTTGTTTAGATAGTATGTAATTACAGTACTTAATTATGGCAACGCACACACAGGCATAAACTGGGTAAGGGACAAATATTACTTGAATCAAAGGTGTGAGTGAGCAAATTCCATCCATGGCCAGTGAGCCAACACAGAAGAGGCTGGAAAACAGCTGCTCCTGTAGAATAAAAGTCCTGAAACAAGCATGAGGCCATTCTGATGGCAACTGGCATGGAACCCAGAGAAGAATATGGGAAGCCAAAATTAGGTCAGCTAAACGAGACAAGGATCCCAACAGAATCTAGGCAAGAAATCTCCCTCGGCCTCTCCTTGGCCAAGGACATTTCCTCAGAAGGAACTGAGGTAAATATTAACAGCCACAGCGAACTCTGGGTTTCCAGACAGAACTGGCCTGTATTATTAGTTAGTACACAGAACTTGTTCTCATCATCCTGTTCCTCTGTCCATTTGTAACTTAGGCCCTGAAGAAGGATGCTGGCCTACCTATGGCCCTTGTTCCAACAATGCCCATTCTCCTTTTTCTCACCGAGACCATCTTCCCCAGTGCTGGGGACCTGACCCTCATGCACATATTGCACAGGGCATTCTCATTGTCAGCGCTGTCACCCCTACCTCTCAGATGCACAGGCTTGGTAAGCTCAACACCTCCTCCCCACTATACCCTGGGTCCATCATGTTGCCCCTGAGCCCAGAAGGGCAGCTACCAGGTCAGGTGTTTATGATCTTGAAGGCATTTTAGCTGTAGCTTTAGAGGCCACAAATCCCCCCTGGAATTAGAAGGATGAAGGTCAAGACCTTTTAGACATGCACACAAACCTTCATGACACCTGCCTTTCATCAACACCTAAAGCACTCCCTTTTTCTGGCACACTGGCAAGTTATTTTGTTAGATGCAGATATGGGTGGCCTCTACCGTTGGGAGGGATCCAGTCACTCTAAGGGGTTAAAGTTTTTCTAGGCCTGGGATTGTGGCTGTGACTTGAATGAAGTTTCTGACATGACGTGACCATGCTGGTGAGAAAGGGAGCCAGACAGTGAGAGCCCAAAGCACACAGAAAGGGCTGTCCCAGGAGCAAACCCTAGATGTGCCCATGTAGATCCCGTTCACTGGTGAGAAGGAAGCATAGGGGCATCCAGCCTGCCTGAGGGCACGCCCCCTACCAGGGCTCTCAAACCAGATGCCAGGCAACACACCATCCACAACAACCACTGCCTCTGCTCTGAGTCATTCTGCTCATCCAGGTTTGAGTTCACTCAATGGGAGTATATGCCGTCTTGCCCAGTCCTGCCCAGCAGCGATACGTGGATTGTTTGACAGTTTTGTTTTCCATTATGAATTAACAAGATGACGATCACTTCCAGCACATGTCAGTGTCTCAGAGAATAATCACCTTGAGGGCCCTCACAAGAAGGTTTCTGGACTAATAAATCTGAAGGGCATGTTACTTCCCCTGCAAGCAGGGTTAACACCTCTGTGAGACTCCACACAGGCTGACCAGCTAGGACAGCCGAGGAGGACCCAGAGTATTGCCCCTGATCATGCATGACCTTCATGGCTATTCTTACAAGTTTCCTAGGAGATTCTAATGAGCAGTGGAATTTGAGAACTACTGGGTTAGTGTATCTCTTTCTAACATGCAGACAGAGCCTTCAGATTCTGGGGCCAATCTGAACAGTCTTCCATATTGTACGAAGCACTTGTAATATTATTAGCTACCACACACTTGGGAGCCCAATATGTGCTCGGCTGTTATGTACGTTCGCGTGACCTGAAAACCTAAAAACAACCCTATGAGGTTGCTACTGTTATCCCCATTTTTCTTAATCCTTTATTTTATATATTTTTCAGTAAGAAAACAGACTCAGAGAGTTTAAGTAACTTAAACAAAATTATTTGCTGGTTAAATAGAGAAGCCGGTATTTTAAACCAGAATCTAATTCCAAAAGTCCAAGCTTTTTCCATGATGCCATGTTGTCTCTTAGCCTTTCATGACTGTGGGATCTGGGATTCAAGTGTTGGGGTTAGTAACACATTTTCCCAAGACTTCATTCCTAAGAAATCTGGTGGAATCAGTCGATCCTCCAGAGCCCATGGATGCCAGGGTATCTGCCTCATTCAGGAGGTCCACTCATTTATTATTATAATCTAATTTTATAGAACAGCAAACTAGAGGATAATTTTTGAGCTAAATTGAATTTGTGTTTTAATCAAGGAGCCAGAATTATTGATTATGTAATAATCCATTCTGTTTATTTGCATCCTTAAGGAAATGATAACTTCCCCACTCTGCCGCTGATTTTGGAGCCATTGCAGTGTCTGAATCCAACAAGACCCACCTATAGAATAGTGGAATTAGATGCATAAAACATCAAATTAGAGAGAGTTTCCTAACAGCAGAAACAAGTTCAGAGGTATGAAGAGCCCATGGCATCACCCTAAAAGGGCTTGTAAGAGAGGCCACCTCTCTTCTCACACCCCAAGGCTGAGTCATCTGAGGACTGGCCAAGAGCTCCTGACTCCAGAGTGACTCCTGGAGACCAAAAACGGGGGCTGAGTTATCCAAATACCCTGGAACCCTGATAAAGCCCCACATTGCTTATAAAGTTAATATCCTGTTATAAACAGAAGAATTAGCCCTCAGCAGTCAATGTCAATAATGAACAGTGTTGGGGTGTAGTGTCGGTCCATACTGTAAGTGCAGTAAGAGTCCTCATAAAAACACAGATGGACATTTATTCAGCTTCACAAGTTTGTGAAGATGTCTCCATTTTGGTGCTCTTAGGGTGCTCCCAGCCTAGACCCAGAAATACCAAATTCCATAGAAACTAATAAACACAATATTTATCACTGTGCCTCAAGCTTCATAAGAAAGTCTATAAATATTTGTTGAGTAAATGAGGGAGATGAGGGAAGAGGGTGGTATTAGCCCCAGCACTTTAGTCGCAACTTCTTATACATTTATTGCATTCATCTCACACTATGTATAAATCTCACAATTCCCAAATGAGGAAATTGAGCCCCAGAGCACCCATAGCTGATAGGTGATAGGGCCAGTTTTCACATCAGTTCTTTCTACCCTGAAGCTTCATCTCAAGAGAGGACCTCTCATTTGTGTAGGATGGTGGGTTCCAACCTTTGCTCTTCTTGATTTGGCCCCTCTGAGTTAATTCAACACATTTGATAAATGTTTGTTCTGTCTGCAGAGCACTGTGCTATGTGCTTCCAGAGCTACAACCCAGCCGTGGCCCCCATCCCCATGAAGGTTGAGCCAGGCCAGCCCTGACGCACAAGTGCCAAGCATAGCAGGTTACAAGAGGTGAAAGAAAGCAATACCAGCATCCAGGTGAGGAAACAAGAAGGGCTTAGTGACACGCTGGCATATCAGAGAGGTTTGCAGGATGCATGGAACATTAATAAATGGAAATGAGGGTGGGAAAATGGCCAGCTCTAGGCCCGGCAAGCAGAAAAGCTTGGTGTCTGCTGTACAGACTCTGCACTCCAATCCTGGGTTCTCACGGGTCCGAGTTCCTAGTGCACCACTTGGTCAAGCACATCACTTTGCCAGCAGATAGGGTAACCCCCCCCTCCACATCTCCATGTCCTCTCCCATAAAGTGAGAACTGATTCTGCCTAACTACAAAGTACCTGCCCTTTCCTGTATACCACTTAGGAACAACCTGAGTTAGAGCATATCCGCAAAAGAAAGCCATCCAGTGGTGCTCAGGATGAGATGAGATTATTCATATTCAGTGCCAAGCCTGACTCCTGGCACCTAGAAAGTGCTCCATAAATACTAGCTATTATTTTTACTTTTGGGGTCCATTGAGCAGTCAAATTCAACAGGAGAATAGGATATGGGTAGAAGTAACTTCCTGTCCCTAGCACTTGGCACATCTTTTGGTAAATGTTAGATACTCGTTATAACACAGTCTCTTAACCTCTCTGATCCTCTCCAGGAAACAGATCATAACCCCTACTCCAAAGGGTTGAGGTGAAGATTAAATGAGATGATGCACCTGAAAGCACGTGGCACAATGCCAGCCAACATGTGTTGAGCACTCAGGAAATGCTATGGGCATCTGACTTCCTCCCTGATTAATCCAAGCCTATCTTTCAAAGCAATATGATTAGCATTCCCCAAACTGGAATCTAAAAAGCATGCATGTTCTGAAGGATGCTAATAGTGGCCTATGGAAAAAAAAAATCCATGTGTCTATGTACTCCCTTCTGAAATGTAACACAACAGTCACACAGGAAAAACACGAAGTACTCCTACATAGTTGTCATTATTTTTAGTAAGATGCAGTTAGGCCATGGAGGATCACAGTAATTATAACAGTATGGTCTGAAGAGCAGGGTTAGACAGATCAATAAAACTGAAGAGAGCTCTGTAGCGACAAGAGCTCCGTAGTGACAAGTGACACCAAAAGGTGAGAGATAACTCCGTTCAAACCACACTTTCTTGCCTCTCTTATGCACTCATAACTTGTGGCCCCACATTCAGGAGTTCATGGTGGACTGCCATCAGGCAAAGGTGCCTTTTGGGGGGTTCTATCTAAAAGGTCACAAGCAGTGTGCGCTGCTGTGTGCAGGGTCACACGTCCTCTCCCTGCTTCTAGTTTCTGTGCCCATAGCAGCATTACTCCCAGACTTATCCACAGAATAATGACCTATGACTATGAAACTTCCTTACACACCTGAGCCTGCTCCCAACACCTTTGGTGGCATCTCCAGGGCCTAGACCCTCTTCCCTGGTCTTTACTTCTTTCCTCTGTGCCACCCATCCTGGCCCTGAACTTTCTTGTGTGGGGCATGACCAAAAAGCTTTTACTAAATAAATATCCTCATATTTCCTCTAGATGACAAATTTCTTCTACCAGATCAAGAAGAGAAGAAATGTGATACTCAGTATGGCCAATTATTTTCCAAAGATGGTCCTCACAGCCCTTTCACTATGTGATAGGATATAGGTCCTCTCCTCTTGAGTTAGAGCAGATTTTTGTGGCTGCCTTGAGTGACTGCTACTGCACATGTGGTACTATGACTTTAGAGGGGCAATCATAAAAATGCCCTGGGCTTCCATCTTCTCTCTCGGGATGCTTCCTCTTGGACCCCAGCTGTCATTTGGTGAGGAAGCTCAAGTCAGCCCACAGGGAGACTATGTGGAGAGGTCTGTGTGTGGCCACAGTGGAGCTGTTCTAGCCGACAGCCCAGCTGACAGCCCACATCAACCTCCAGATGACCTGGATGCCAGCTGCCAGGCTCTCCCAGCCTTCCAGTTTTCTTACTTGGGGATCCCTATTTTGGGGAGCAGAGACAAGCATTTCTGCTGTGTCCTCACCTAGAACATTCAGGTGCAGAATAAAATGGTTATCATATAACATCAAATTTTAGCTAGGCAGCAATATTGTATGGAATACCATTTCAAGTTCATAATCATAAGTCCTAATTTTAAGATGCGATCTAGGTGTCCTATCAAACACAGTACTTAAAAGAGTCTGGAACATTTAGAACAATCAAGCCCACTATATAAAATATCCCTAGTATGGAAAAGTATTTGGATATGTCCTGTATGAATACTAATAACATGAGATGTTGATGTATTTATTTAATACATTTCCTTGGGCAAGCTGCCACTGTGTCACTGTGGGGAAGGGACTTGTGCAGGCAGAAAGGCTGGTGAGAAGGCACAGGGGACAGCAGCTTCACTGAGGCAATGGACTGAAGAAATCAGAAGCAGGCAGGTCCAGGAGGCCTTGACAGGACTTGATGGTCATCTGAATGCAGGTGCAGGTAGTGCCAAGCAGGCCAGGGACATTGTAGGGAGGTCAATCACTCAAGGCAGGAGGGCAAGCAAGGCGAGTGTGGGGTATCTCTAATTCCAGGGTAAAGCTGTCCAGGAGACACACAGTCAGGGCCTAAAGCCAGGGACCTGGGTAGAGATAAAGGCTGGGTGGGCAATGTCATCAGATGGCAAATGAAGCCAGGGGAACCGGTAAGGTTACTCCAAGGAGCATGAAAGCAAATGGCCACAACAGAACCCCGAACACCACCAACATGCAAGGGAAGAGCAGAGTCCTCTCTGGAGCGTGCCCTCCTGCTTTGGCCTCAGTGTTTTGTGTCCCACCCCACTTCCCAAAGCCTGGTGCAGGCTCTAGTCCCTTCTCAGTGGCCTCAGTCTTCTAGTTTGGCTCTCATCACCAATACGCCTTCTATGCTGCTAGGAAGATCTTCCTCAAAAGCCATTCTGAGAAATCATTTAAAATGCTTCAAATTTGCTTTAGAAAAATCCAAACCCCTTGGCTCAGCAGTTCTCAACCTGTGGGTCACGACCCCTTTTTAACAATGAAAATCCATCCTGCATATCAGATATTTACATTACGATTCATATCAGTAGCAAAATTACAGTTATGAAGTAGCAACAAAAATAATATTATGGTTGGGGGTCAACACAACATGAGAAACTGTATTAAAGGCTCGCAGCATTAGGTAGGTTGAGAACCACTGCCTTAGCTGCATAAACAAGGCCCTTAGGAATGTGAATCCTACTTTCCTTTCCTCATATGGACAAGTGTACTGTGACCACATTTCCCAGACACACTGTGCCTCCTCTTAAACCTAGAAAACCATTGTCTCTACTCGCTCCTTGATCTAAGTCACCCTGAATTCTACTTTAAAGCTCAGCTCAAGTGTTACTTCCTCTCAAGACCTTCTCTGCCCAGCAATGTGATTTAGACACCCTTTCTGTGTTCCACATCACCTTATTTACATTCACATTATGGCTCTCAATTCTCTGTATCACTGCAGTCAATTATGGATGTGCCTGTTTCCTTCACCGAACTGCACAAAATCTCATTCAACTTGGTGCTCTGGGTAACTGGAATACAGTAGAGACTCGATAAATGTGCTGAATAGATATGTGAGTGCCAAAGTTTATGGACTGCTTTCGGCCTAATCCTTGTAACAATGTGAGTTAAACAGACACCTCCACGCTGATCTCTACTTTATAGATGAGGACAGTGAAGCACAGGTAACACGTGGGTGGGGCTGGGTGTGATGGTGTTTTGCCTTTAGAGCCTAAGTTCTCAACCACAATAGGCTTTTTCTAATAACTCCTTTCTCCAAACCCAAAGAATATTTTACATATATTTTGTCTTTTTTATCAAAAGAAAAAAAACTTTTTATATTGTGAAGCCCCATAGAAATAAAAACTGTCTTTGTCCTCTTTCTAATCCTTGTAAACAAGTGACATGATATTCTTCGCATGATGCACATTCAATAACTAGTTGAGAAATTACAGTTGGGTTTTAGCCCATGTTTCTAGACAAGACTATTTGAGAATTGTTATCATAAACTGTGCAAGGTATATCCTACATGTGCCCCAGTTAAGTTTTACAACATTCTTACAAGATGGTATTACTTTTGCCATTTTATTATAGAGGAATGTGTGCTTGTTTAAGATCTTAAGGCTGTGAAATTCTGGCTTACTGCCTAGCTCAACACACAAAGGAGGCAGCCATACATTTTAAGGTCAACAAGAGATCACTAGCCCAAATCTAGACTGGTGGGAGCACAGATGCCAAGAAACCTGTGTCACAGAAACTTGACACACTGCTGTAAATAACTCTGAGAATGGAACTCCCTTAGAGAGGCTAATAGCCAATTTAATACCAATGAACCATCATGTACTGGATGGGACTGAAGGCTGCACTGGAGTCATGCTCCCTCCTAGTACCCCGAAACACCTGCAGCAGCATCCAGGTTCTGGGCCAGTTCCATTTGATGGAAGAATTTTACCTAGCGTTAATTCACTTCATAAAACTTCTCTCCAAACATGTGCAATCTGCCCTTTTTCTTGTCCTAAAGCCTCTCAAATTTATCATCTTTCCATAGGTGAAAGGAAGTATTTTTTATGCCAAAGCAAATGAAATAGATGCAGTTAGTTTCTAGCAGAAACTTTCCAAAGCCACTCAACTCTCAACGTGAGGGTCCCAATTTGGTTTTGTCAATCGATCTTCAATTAAGTCCTTCAAAATCACTAGACCCCAAAATACTAATAGTCTGTGAGTATACCAAAAACAAAGTCTAATTAAGAACCATTAACAGCCATTTTAACTCTACCAAATCTCAGGTTCTAGTAACAAAGTCTTGCACTTGTGGTCTATGGGACAGAGGATGTCCCAGGCCCATGAATTCTAATTAATCACATGCCATCATCACGGCTGATGTCCCAAAACTGCTAGGCAAAGTCAGTTTATCAAAAACAAAAACTTATAAACTGAGGTACATCCACACTTATGGCCTAACCCCCAAACGTGGGGGGGTTCTCAGCAAAAGCAACCTACCTGGCTGTGCGAGCTGGAGAAGCCTAGAATCCTCTCCCAGGCCTCTTCATCCTCATCCCCCCACCACCATGCTAGATGGCCCATTGCAAATGCTGGTCCCCCTCCAGCCCCTGCTCCATACCACAGCCCAAAAGTACCTTATAGAGGCTGCAATCTTCCCATCCCTGCACACTTTGGCACAGATCATAAACCTTATCTCATGCAGTAACTTGACTTTCAGTAAGGTAAATTAATCTACAGTTTAACAGGAAGTAAAATATAGGAAATACATAATGTGTACAGACCCAGACAATGCCCATACTTTGTGTTCACAATAGGAAAATTTTGGTAGGAATTTTTAAAATATACTTGTTCAACAAATTTAATCAAAATGCAATAACTGATGATTTAGGGAATGAAAAATACATGTAATACTGTAATACTGGGAAAATAGGCATTGGATTTAGCAGTTGTTAGCAAAAGCACAAACAACAGCAAAATTAAACCAGACTGCATCAAAATTAAAAACTTGTGTATATTAAGGGTACTATCGGTAAGAGTGAAAAGACAACCTACAGAATGAGAGCAGTATGTCCAAGTCATTGACATGATAAGAGATTGACGTCCAGAATTTATAAAGAACTTCTACAGCTCAACAACAACAAAAAATCCAAACAATTACAACTTGGACTAAGAACTTGAACAGCAATTTCTTTGAAGATATACAATGGCCAATAAGCACATGAAAAGATGCTTAACCACCAATCATTAGGAAATCAAATCAAATCAAAATGAGATACCAGTTAACATCTATGAGGATGGTTACTCTTAAAAAATAGAAAACACAGAAATCAAGTGTTGGCAAGAATTCAGAGAAACTGGAACACTAGTGCATTGTTGATTAGAATGCAAAATGATGTGGAAAACTGTATGGTTGGTTCTCAAAATGTCCAACATAGAATTCCATATGATCCAGCAACTCCCAGGTCAATACTCAGAAGACCTGAAATCAGGGCCTCAGATACTTCACACCAAACTTCAGAGTGGTATCAGTTACAAGTGCCAAAATGTGGAAATATCCCAAATGTCCATTAATGGGTGAATGGCCAAACAAAATGTGGTTATCTACAAAAATATTATTCAGCCTTAAAAAGAAATTCAGGCACATGCTACAACATGGATGAATCTTGAAAATTAATAAACCAGACATAAAAGGGGAAATTATTATATAATTTCCACCCATATGAGGCACTTAAGAGCTGTCAAGTTCATAGAGATAAAAACATTGTGAATGTCTCACTGTCACTTAACTGGACACTTAAAATGGCTAAAGTGGTCATTTTTAAAGTTATTTTACAATTTAAAAAAAAACCTTTCTGATAAGGGTAGCTATGTTAAGAACTTGGGCACCAAAATTGTATCTATTTAAAATCTGGACTTGGTACTGTGTAACCCCAATGTAACTTCAAGTGCCATTGACTTATGTTTAAAGAAGCGTTCTCAGAGTCCACATGAAGGGATGTTCCTTTAAGACCCTTCAAACTGATTAGCAAGTTAGTCATACAGGAGGCAGACTTTGCAAGCAGTCTGGCTGTCTCTGGAATGTCCTGGAAGAGGCCTTGCAAGTGGAAAACAAGGTAAGTTAATGTGCATCTCAGTTAAAAGTTGCACCTGCTGTTTACAGACGAATGACTGAGTTTTTGTGGCTGCTCTGCATGGTTTCTTTGTACTCTTACAGACTATTTGCTGCCAAATGGCTTATTATTATGAAGTGTATGTGCAGAACTTAGTGTTGTTAAGAGTATATAAGCTTGTAAGAAATAAACTGAGGTGCATGCCAGAGCGAGCTGTAGTCTCCCTTCTTAAGACATTTCAGTTGCAGATTATATCCTCTGTGGCACTGTATCATGCAACAATCTGGTGCAGTCGTCAGGATGCGCATTGCGTGGACAGCAAGGGCCCACTTCTTCATGACAAGCTCCTCGCCTAACAGATAGTCGCTTAAGGTTTGTGTGGTATGCTGAAACCGGAAGGAAAAGGCTATGCACAGCAAGTACACGAGACTTTTAGCATAGTTAAGAGGGGAAAAATGGGAAACTCTCCATCTGCAGAGGAACAATACACTGCTTTGCTGAAATCTTTGTTTAAAAACTACTGGATCCAGGGCAGCGCCTGTGGCTCATCGAGTCCGCCAGTCCCATATACCATAGGTGGTGGGTTCAAACCTGGCCTCAGCCAAATTGCAAAACAGAAAAATAGCCAGCTGTTGTGGTGGGCGCCTGTAGTCCCAGCTACTTGGGAGGCTGAGCAAGAGAATCACCTAAGCCCAAGAGTTGGAGGTTGATGTGAGCTATGTGATGCCAGGGCACTCTATTGAGGGTGATAAAGTGAGACCCTGCCTCAAAAAAAAAAAAAAACCTACTGGATCTGTAGTCAAAAGAAGAACATTGCAATGTTTATTTCAGGTTGTGGCCAAACATTGTTATTCGTTTACCCGTATCAGTAAAACCAGCTAAATTTAAAAGTTTGGAAGAAAGTTGGTAGGGCTCTTCGCCACACCCATCAACACAGTGATTGTATTGAAACAGAAGTCTGGACAGCTTATCATTTGGTCATAATTGCATTGCAACCTTTACAATCTAGTTCTGATGCTGAGCATTATGTTGTTCCACTGCTGAAAGAGGGACCTTTGTGTGATGTTCCTCTCAAAAGCCACTCAGAAAAAAAGTAAAACAGAGACAGAAGATTCTAAAACAGATGATAGTGATTCTGATAAAACTCTTACTAATGTATCAGAAGATGAAATATCAGAACTTAAAAAGCTTTTAACTCATTACTGTAAAGTTGTTGATAATTGTTTTCCAACTCCTTTGTTTTCTGCTCAGCTGCTTCCACCCACTGCTCCTGCCCCGCGGCAGTTCCCTCCCTTCGCAAATACTAAAGTGGGAACAGTCTCTAAATTCCCTATGAATACTGAAATGTACAAGATCTTACAGGATGCAAATTTCCCTGTATCAGGAAAAGCTGTTTCTACAGTACCTACTTCTTTTTATTTTTATTTTTATTTTTTTTATTTTTTATTTTTTTGAGACATAGCCTCAAGCTGTCGCCCTCGGTAGAGTGCCGTGGCATCACAGCTCACAGCAATCTCCAATTCCTGGGCTTGTCAAGCGGGTCTCCTGCCTCTGCCTCCCAAGTAGCTGGGACTACAGGCGCCTGCCACAACACCCGGCCATTTTTTGGTTGCAGCCGTCATTGTTGTTTGGCTGGCCCGGGCTGGATTCGAACCCGCCAGCTCAGGTGTACGTGGCTGACGCCTTAGCCGCTTTAGCCATAGGTGCCGAGCCGACAGTACCTACTTCTTTTGCTTTCCCTATTCTCCACCAAGATACAGGGGGACAATGAAATAGAAATAACTCATTATCATATTGAAATGACAATTTCAAAATTATTAAAGGATGCTGTTCATGCTTATGGCCCAAATGCACCTTATGTGCAAGAAGTTTTAAAATCTTATTGTACTAATCATTTATTAATTCCCATTGACTGGGAGAAATTGGCACAAACCACCTCATCCCCAGGACAATTTTTGCAATTTCAATCCTGGTGGAATGATGAGGCAAAAAAGCAGGCTCGTAGAAACTGTGCCCAACACCCTCCTTCATATTCATTTGAAGAATTAACAGGAACAGGAGAATATGCTGATATACATGCTCAAAATAATTACAATAATGAATTATTAGCAATGAATTATTCGCTCAAATAAGGGAAATCTGTCTCACTGCATGGCAGAAACTTGATGAGCAAGGAGAAATGCAGCAACTTTTTAGTTAAGTTTTTCAAGGTACTAATGAACCTTGGACTTTGTAGCCCAACTGCAATCAGCCATTAAACGTTTGGTCCCTGGAAATGATGCACAAAATATGCTTCTGCTTTCAATTGCATATAAAAATGCTAATGTTGACTATAAAAAAGACTTTAGCAGGAATAAAGATGCAGGAAAATGTTACTCTTGACCCTTACATACAAGCCTGCAGAGACATAGGCTCTGGAACTTTTCAAGCTAATTTATTGGCAGCTACTCTTAAAGGCACAGCCACCTCTACTAAAACAAAGTGTTACAATTGTGAAAAATCTGGTGGCTCAGAATAATCAACCTGCTCAGCGTTATCAATGGAAGGTTTTACCACAGGGCATATTAAATAACCCTACTCTTTGTCAGTTATTTGTACAACCACCTTTGGATTTCGAATGCAAAGAATTCCCAGAAGGAATTTGTTTACATTATATGGATGATATCCTATTTTCCCACTGTTCATATGAAGAGTTACAAAAAATGTATTCTAAAGCTTGTCAATATCTTACTAATTTTGGTCTTCATATTGCTCCAGAAAAGGTTCAAACGAAAGAACCATGGACTTATTTAGGATGTAAATTATCAGCTCAGCATATAATTCCACAAGAAATCCAAATGAGACTCATTAAAAGCATTAAATGATTTTCAAAAATTATTAGGAGATATAAATTGGGTCAGACCTGTACTAGGAATACCTACTTATACTTTAACTCATTTATTCTTCTTGTTAGGAGATCCCGCTTTGCATAGTTCAAGGCAACTTGACAAAGGAAGCTGAAAAGGAATTACAATGGTTAGAAAAACACATACAGGAAGCTCAGCTTGACAGAATCACTGATTTTTCACATTTTATTTTATGTTTTTCCTTCTGAACATTCACCCACTGTATTATTACCACAAAAGGAAGCATTTGTAGAATGGTGTTTTCTTCCACACAAAGCAAGAAAATGGAAACCTATATCCAAAAAATATTGTATGTAATTTTAAAAGGTCGTTTCAGGTTACAATTACCAGGATGTGATCCTGATAAAATTGTTGTTCCTTTAACTAATCAATCAATAAATAAATTATTTACCTTTTCTACAGTTTGACAAGTGGCACTTGCTGACTTCATAGGTGAAACTGACAATCATCACCCACAGATAAATGTTTACAATTCTTAAAGAATAATTCTTGAATATTAAATCGAAATGTTAAACAAGAACCTATAGCTAATGCTCCCACATTCTATACTAATGCTAATAAAATGGGTGTTTCTGCTTACTTGGGACCTCATAATTTTAGGACCCAGCAATCTCCTTATCAATCTGTACGAAAGGCTGAATTATTTGCTATTATATTACTTTTAACTGATTTTCCTAACATTGCTTTAAATGTGGCTACAGATTCCCAGTATTCCATCCAAGTACTACAAAACAGAAAGTTACCCTCCCTCAGAATGAATCAGGATTAACTACTTTATTTTCTACATTGCAATAGCTCATTCACTCTTGGGAGCAACCTTTATATACTACTCATATACGAGCTCATTCTAATTTACCTGGACCTCTCTCTGAAGGTAAAATGCTACTATTGAGCATTTAATTGGATCAATATAAACTGCTAATCTAGAACATTCCTTACGTCATAACACTGCTCAATCTTTGAAAGTGCAACATGGTATTACACGGCACACAGCAAGAGCTATTATTTGCTCTTGCCTCACTTGTCAGCCTTTAATAATGACACCTTAACCCACTAGTGTTAATCCAAGAGGCCTCCAATCTAATCAATTATGGCAAATGGATGTTACTCAAATTCCAGAATTTGGCCATCTTAAATATGTCCATCATTCTATAGACACATACTCTCATTTTTCTTGGGCATCAGCATTTACTTCTGAAAAGGCAGATGCTGTTATTTCCCATCTTTTTGTAGCTTTTGGGAAGCTACATTATGGGAAAGTTGCATTCAATTAAAACAGATAATGGTTCTGCATACATTTCTAATAAATGTCAAGCTTTTTTTTTCAATTACATAGTATTAAACACATTATTGGACTCCCTGACAATAGCACTGGCCAAGCTATAATTGAAAGACAAAATAGAACACTTAAAAATATACTTCTAAAACAAAAAATAGGTGGAGAACAATATAATGTTACCCCCAGTAATTGATTACATTCTGCCTTATTTACTTTAAATTTTTTTAATATGAATGATGATAATGAAACTCCAGCTCACAAGCACTGGGTTAAAGTTATTTCTACCCCTTTAAACCAACATGTGTTTTACAAAGACCACCCACTCAGACTGACAAGTGGATACCAGTAAATGTCATTCGATGGGGAAGAGGTTATGCTTTTATCTCCACAGGAAATTCTAATTTGTGGGTACCTGACAAATAATTAAAGCTTTGTCATGGCCCTGAAGAGACCTCATCTGCAGGAAACCAACTCTTAAATCCTGACGAGACCATTTGCCCAGATGAGCCTGAACACATCCCAGAATAAACAGCGTACAACTCTTCTTTGCACAAAAGAAGCGAACAACATGGGGACAGGTGAAGAAATTCTGCCATCAAATGGAAGATATGATTGCTCAAACCAACCAAAAAATGAATGCTCCTAATCAATTCTTGGCAATGATAGCTCTTCTCATTACATAGGTAATACTCAATCTTATGAATATTGGACATATATCCCAAATCCTCCTCTACTGAGGGGAGTCAGCAGGTTTGAACCTGGTGTTCCAATTTATGTGAATGAATCTTCTTGGCTTCCTGGACCTTATGACACTCGTCCTTTAAAACCTGACAAAGAAGGAAATGACACTTTTTATAGTACTGGTGTCAGTGGACCACCTATTTGCTTTGGTAATCAGCCCCATTGTTTTAACTTTTCATTATCAAATTTGGACAAATATAGACTGTCATTCCAGTGAATCTCCACAGAGAAAGATGTATCTTTTAGTAGCCCTTTCTATTAAAGGAACAAAACTTAATAATACTTGGGCTTCTTCTGAGTTACCTCTTTGTCAGATCCGCAGCTTTTCACAAGTGAATGGGGCATTGGATGAAATGTAAAGGTAAAAGTGCATTTTTAGTTGCTAATACTTCCTTTGTAAGCATCATAGATTGGAGCCCAAGGGATTTCACGCACCCTCAGAATTCTTTAAAACCTTTAAGATGGAAAGGAAATATACATCCATTTCCACTACAATATCCAGTCAAATTATGTGGAGAGATGAAGGATTTTCTCCTCCTTCTCCTGGTCTATCAAAATATTCTAAATAAAATCATTTATGGAAAGTTGGGGCTGCACTCCACCCTCTTCAAGCTTGGGTAGAAAAATTATATCATAATTAACAAAATAAAAAATATACCTTAACTTTTACCAGAAAAGCAGCTCGTAATGTTCAAGCCTGTTTAAGGCTGCCTTTTTTATGGCTTAAAGGTTCTATATATTAGAACAAAACCAGTGGAGAAAGCTGGTGTTCGCAAACTTGTACTATGTATACATGCATTAACAGTTCTGTTCAGTTTGATGTTTCCAAAGAGCAGTTATATCTTTTAAGAACAAGAACAGGTGTGTGGCTGCCAGTGAAGCTGACCCACCCATGGCAAGAGTCTCCAGCGATGTCCATACTTTAGATGATTGCTGAGAAAGTCCTGAAGAGAAGCAAGTGTTTCACTGGAATGCTGATTGCAGCAGTTTTGGGAATAATTGCTGTTACTACTGCTGCTGCTGCTGCTGCTACAGAAGTCACTTTGACTGAAAACATCAAGACCCAGGACTTTGTTGCCAAATGGCACCATAATTCTGGGCAGCTTTGGATGGCTCAGAGACAAACTGACACTGAAATCCATAATGAACTTTCAGACTTAGAACAAAAGTAGTAATATTAGGAGATCAATTATCTAGTTCACAAAAACAAATCAAATTTCATTTTGATTAGAATATGACTTCATTTTGTATCATTCCTGTTCTTTATAATGCAACTGAATTCCCTTGGGATAAAGTGAAAAAAAAATTTGTTAGAACATGAGAATTTAACTAATGATATTCTTTGTTTATAACAAAAGGTATATGCCACGTTTTAGCGTAAGCTTGAACATGTTAATGGGGATACTGTATTGAAAGAATTGCCAAATGGAATAGAAAAGTTAAATCCTTTACCTAAATTGAATGTTTTGTTTGGAACTTCTGCAGGATTGTTACATTGTTCATTATTTGTTTTTTGTGTTTAGTCTGCAGATGGGTTCGTCAAACCCACCAAGTGAGTGACCACCAAGCAGCCATGTTTTCCATTATCATGCATAATTTTTTAAAAGGGAGAAGTGTAACCTCAACGTAACTTCAAGTACCATTGACTTATGTTTAAAGAAGCTTTCTCAGAGTCCACATGAAGGGAATGTTCCTTTAAAACCCTCCAAACTGATTAGCAAGTTAGTCACACAGGAGGCAGACTTTGCAAGCAGTCTGGCTATCTCTGGAATGTCCTGGAAGAGGCCTTGAGAGTGGAAAACAAGGTAAGTTAATGTGCATCTCAGTTAAAGGTTGCACCTGCTGTTTACAGATGAATGGCTGAATAAGTTTTTCGTGGCTGCTCTGCATGGTTTCTTTGTACTCTTATCTTATAGACCATTTGCTGCCAAATGGCTTATTATTATCAAGTGTATGTGCAGAACTTAGTGTTCTTAAGAGTATATAAGTTTGTAAGAAATAAACTGAGGTGGTGCCTGCCAGAGCGAGCTGCAGTCTCCCTTCTTGTTAAGATATTTCAGTTGCAGATTATATCCTGTGGCACTGTATCACACAACAGTACTGGAAAGCTGAGCAGCTCTGAGAAAATTACTTAACCTCTAAAGAACCTTACATTCTTCTTTTATAAAATGAGCCTATCATGACCTTATAGATGTTAAGACTAACATTAAAAGAAGTAAAATGCCAAGTACAGGGCCCATCACATAGCAGGCTAACACTGAAAAATGATGGGATTATTTTGGCAGCTCTGGAGACAAAACAGAAAGGTAACAGGTAATCACAGAAAGCATGAATGAAGAGAGTGGAGAAAGCTTTAAAATGTTAATATGCAGCACCAGGTTACAAGGGTACTTCAAAAAAAGAGGGAGGGAGGAGTTTTGGTTCTTCAATGGTTCATGAAAAACTCTTAGACATAAAGAATTTCATTTACTAAAAGCTCAATATGAAGTGCATGATAGAAATGCTTAGAAAAGAGAATGTAATCTTAGCTCCCACTGACAGGTTTGTCTGTTTGTTTATTCTAAGAACACTCTTTCAGGGATATGAATAAACAAGAGTGCTTCCAAAACAGGGCTACCAAGAATGAGGAAGGATTCAAAAGCCATAAAATATAAAGATCAATCTCAGAACGGAAGTCTCACTGGGAGAATGATGGATGGACTAAAAATAATGGCAATGTAAATAATTCAAGTTACTCAACAATGGAAGAGGCTTCAAGTACTCAAGTGCAGTGAACCACTTGTGAAACCAAGGTGATGGGAGTAATTACTACTCTGGAAGGAGAAGGAACAGTAGGAATAGTGACCTTTAAGGTATTTGTCTTCTAAGATTCTACAATTCTAAACCTAAAAATTTCAGCTTTGAATTTTTTCAAAAGACATGATACCATATCAGGATAAATGCAAGCTCTAAGCTAAATAAATGTAGGCACGTGTAAAACACTCTCTTACATGCATGCAAGGAGGCTGTTGTAGGGAAAATATCTTTGGATGACAAAAATAATAACTTGAGCTTTAAAAGTATTAACACAATTTCCAAAGTGCAAATATGAAAAGAAACACACTTAAAAACCCACAAGCACAAATAAACCAACTTTAATAGATATTATTTTGTATTTATATAGCGCCTTCTTCAATAACCTTAAATGCTTTACAGACATTATCTCTAATTAATCCCCACAACAACCCTGTGAGGTAGGTATTACTCCCATTTTACAAGA
>CAUYRH010096823.1:0-11852 GCA_963574655.1 Perodicticus potto
ATAGCTGTGTACAATAGTGCAATCAAGGGGTACAATGTGCTGGTTTCATATACAATCTTAACTATTTTCATCAAACTGATTAACATAGCCTTCCCGGCAATTTCTCCATTATTATATGAAGACATTTGTATTCTGCATTTAGCGAGGTTCGCCTGTACCCTTCTAAGATGCACCGTAGGTGTGACCCCACCAATTACCCTCCCTCTGCCCCAACCTCCCCTCTCCCCTCCCTACCCTTGCCCCTTTCCATTTCTCTTTCTTTGTCACCAATTCATGATAACTGCTGTGCTCTGAATGCTGTGTCCCTCCAAAACTCCTATGTTCAAATTCTAACCCTTAAGGTAATGACATTAAAAAGTGGCACATTTGGAATTGGTGAAATCGTGAGATCATGAGGGCAGAGTTCACTTTAATAGGATTTGTGTTCTGATAAAAGAGGCCTGAGAGAGATACTCTCCCTCTCCACCCTGTGAGGATGCAGAGGTACCATCTATGAAGCAGGAAACTGGCCCTCAGCAGACAGACACCGAATCTGGTGTGCCTTCATCATGAACTGCCCAACTTCCAATCAGTGAAAAATAGATTTCTGTTGTTTATATCCGGTTCATGGTATTTCATCATAGAAGCCTGGTGGACTCAAGACAGTAACAGAAATTTTTAAATGTTATTTAAAGTATCATTTTCCTGTTTATTTTTCTTTCCTAAAGCATAAAAGTAATAATTTTTGCTAAATTTATATCCTTTCCTTCTTTCTTATGAAAACTTCACACAAGTTAATCGATTTAACTCATTAAATATTTATGACTGCCTACAACATGTCAGACACTTGCTAGTTCCTGTGAAAATAATGGGAAACAGAATAGGATTAATCTTTCAAATCATGGATTTAACTAGAGTTAGGAAGAGTTTTCAAAGCTATTTTTGTTTATGAATTGCACTCTGGAGCAGAGCATGGCTGTGGCATGGTGACATGAATTTTGCCCCAACATTAGAGAAAGCAGTATTTTCTTTTTTTTTTTTTTGATACACAGTCTCACTTTACCCCCTGGGTAGAGTGCCATGGTGTCATAGACCACAGCAACCTCACCCTTTGGCCTCAAACAATCCTCTTTCCTCAGCCTCTTGAGAAGCTAGGACCTCAGGTGCCAGTCACACCACACAACTATTTTTATTTATTTATTTGTTTGCTTGTTTATTTATTTATTTGCAGGGGTTTTTTTTGCCAGAGCTGGGTTTTTGAACCCGCCACCTCCAGCATTTGGGGCCGGTGCCCTACTCTTTTGAGCCACAGGCGCTGCCCTAGTTTTTTCTGTTTTTAGTAGAGACGAGTCTTGCTATTGCTGGGGTTGGTCTTGAGCTGGTCAGCTCAGGCAATCCACCTGCCTTAGCCCCCAGAGTGCTGAGATTACAGTGTGAGCAACTGCACCAGGCTAGAAAGCAATATTTTCATAGAAGAAACTAAAAATTGGGTACAAAATGTTTGCAGTGACAGTATCAATTCCAATGAGGGTTATCTTTTTGTCGTTGTTGTTGTTTTATTTCAAATTCATATGAGGGTACAAATTCTTAGGTTACATTGTCTGAGGCATGATTATTGCTAACTAAAAAACTTAAGGCTCCTGGAATTGTGTCTCTAGCCACACTTGCAAGATGCCCCCAGGGCTTGGTCAAATCCCTTGATAGCCATTGTAGCTATGATTTGGATAAAATTCTCCAGTGACAATTATGGGGGAAACACGTGATTGGGGCATCAAGTACAGGGGTCCTTTCTCCCTTCTTCATAATGCTGCAGAAATACAGCTATTGTTTTGCAGTTGAAACATGACAAATTTTCCCTTTCTTTGCTACCTTAAAATATAATATCCATTATTTAAAAGTTCTATATCTTCCTCAGACAGCAAAAATTTATATACTAAAAGGAATCCAGGAAGTTTTGCTAAACAATTGATAATACAAGGAACAGAATAAGGACAGAGCTTTTGTTTGCAACATAACGTTTAATTTTTTATTTACTGTTTGACTATAAGAAAAGAAGAAAAAACCCATTATACTATCTAACTTCTAGACACTGTATCATCATGGTAACACTCTAAAAATGTAGGTGATTTTGTTTTGCAATGTCTTTCGGTCTTCTTACATGATACACTGAAAGGAATGGTGGTTTGGCAGTGATCTTTACAAAGCATTTGTAAATGGGAACAGCACCATCCATCACAGCTGACTGGGAGATTACTGTGGAATTTATAAAGTGAAGTTTTATTGGTAACATGAATACATATTTGCCACTAAGTGTACAACTTTTAGTTCATACACAGGCAGTTTGCAACATGTTGTATTTGTTTCATTTTAATAAGTTACAGGGAAAAACATGATGCAGTGGAGCGAGCAAGAAGGAGGAGATGCTGCGGTGCCTGTGGCTCAGAGGAGTAAGGCTCTGGCCCCATATGCCAGAGGTGGCAGGTTCAAACCCAGCCCCAGCAAAAAAAAAAAAAAAAAAATACAAAAAAAGAGGGAGAAGAGGGAACGTGAAGAAAAGAAGTAGACCCAGTGCCTTTTCAAATATAACTGAATGATTTAGGAGAAGATATGTTACTTTTTCACGTTTGGTTTTCTCTTATAAAATGATGAAAGTCTGCACATTAATGTATTGCCTTGAGGATAAAATGGGGTAATATAGGTAACTATACAATGCATGTGAAAATGCTTACACCCTTAGAAACCCATCAATCAGATGTTTTTTGTTATTGTTAATTCTCCAATAATATTTTAACTCAGAAACAATTTTACCAATTGTGGATAGAAGGTGTGATAAATAAGATTGTTGGATTTAATTTTTTGTCCGTATCTTTTTATCTTTTTCTTATCATTGAAACTGTTCTTGGCCAATGATGTGTAGGCAAAAGTAATGGAGTCCCAATTTCAAGACTGGTCCTAAAGAATCATAGATTTCCACTCTTTCTCTCTGTCTCCGCCATCTTCATAAGAAGAGCATGCTTTAGCTGGCCTGTTGTTCTAAGGAGAGTTGGAGAACTATGGATAATTAATCTGTTAAGTTTTTGTCTCAGCCCTGGGCTAGCCAATGTTTCTGTTTTTAGAGATAAGCCAAACTCAGGAATTGGTTGGTTAAATAAGAACATGGCTTGGACATATTACATTGAAGATGCCTATCAGGCACCTGCATGTTGATATTGAACAGGAAATTATGTGTCTTGTTTGAAAGCTTATTGGAAGCACTCATGATATAAATGCAAGTTTGGCACTCATCCACCACGTAGTGAAGTACTATCCTCTAGGGAGTGAGTGTGATGAAAGAGAAACCAGGAGGCAAGCTCTCATTAAGGCTTCCGAGACTCTAACATTTAGAATCCAAGCAAAGAGACACCAGTACCAGAAACCGAGGAAGGAAGAATAGCTATTTAGAGGCAAGGAGAAGGTGAGAAGATATGGAAGATCCAATGAGGAACTTGACTGGTTGGGTGAGTCGAGGACTAAACTAATCATTTATTTCAAGAGATGAAATTCCTTGGTCATTTTGGTTGTTTCAGTGGATTAAAAGTGTCTATTACTTTTAAGAGTTTTACTAAAAAGGGGACATCAAAGGAGGTGGTCAAGATTTTTTAGATTCTTTTATGAAAATGTGTAATACATGTCTGTTGTTGAGAGTGATGCCATCAAAAGAGAAGGGAACACTCTTACACTGCTGGTGGGACTGCAAACTGATACAACCTTTTTGGAAGGCAGTATGGAGAACCCTCAAAGAACTCAAGCTAGACCTCCCATTTGATCCCGCAATCCCATTACTGGGCATCTACCCAGAAGGAACAAAATCCTTTTACCATAAGGACACTTGCACTAGACTCTTTATTGCAGCTCAATTTACAATCGCCAAAATGTGGAAAAAGCCTAAATGCCTACCAACAAAGGAATGGATTAACAAGCTGTGGTATATGTACACCACAGAATATTATTCAACCATTAAAAAAGATGGAGACTTTACATCCTTGTATTAACATGGATGGAAGTGGAACACATTATTTTTAGTAAAGCATCACAAGAAAGGAGAAGCAAGAATCCTATGTACTAATTCTGATATGAGGACAATTAATGACCTAGGACATGGTGGTGGGTGGGGGAAGGGGAGAACAGAGAGGGAGAGAGAGTGGGGGAGAGGGAGGGAAAAGGAGGGGAGTGGGGGAAGGGAAGAGCAGAAAGAGGGGAGGAGGGAGGGGGTGAGGTCTCAGTGTGTGACACTCCTTTTGCTCGTGGGACACAATAATAACAGGGACTTTACATAACAAAAGCATCAGTGTAACCTGGTTCTTTGTACCCTCAGTGAATCCCCAACAATGAAAAGAAAATGTGTTGATAAAAAGAGAGGGGGTGATTTCAGAAACAAAATATTTTGTTAGGAGAGATCCATGTAAAATTAGCTGTGATCCATGTAAAATTTGGTGGCTTATCTATAAACAAGCGAGAATAACTATTTTACCTTAATAAGAATGAAAGCAGAATATGTGGGTATAAATTTAGATGAACTAGTATATTAAGTATTGGGAATGGCAGTTTAGCATGCACTTTACCATGGCTTCTAAATTCTCAGTAAAACTAAAAAATAAGACATAAGCTGAAAGTAGGATAAAATTGGATGATTTCAGGGGAGAGCCAGAATGTGTAATGATCATTTGGAAGTTGTAGAGATAAAGAATAGGAATTATTTAAAAAGGCACTGAAATTTATGGTCACAAATTTAAATTAGAACCAGTCAACAAGAAGTTTATAAGATTTTTCCTGTTAGGTCAGGCCAGGTGGCTCACGTCTATAATCCTAGCAGTCTGGGAGGTTGAGGCAGGTAGATTGCTTGAACTCAGGAGTTCAAGACCAGCCTGAGAAGGAGTGAGACCCAGTCTCTACTAAAAGTAGAAAAAGCTACCCAAGCACGGTGGCCACTGCCTATAGTCCCAGCTACTTGGACTGCTGGAACCCAGGAGTGTGAGGCTGCCGTGAGCTGTGATGACACCACAGCACTCCACCCAGGATGAGAGAGTGACACTCTGTCCAAAAAGGGAAAAAATGCTTTCTATTGTCTTCTGTCAGCTCAGGTAGAAGGGAGAATAAACTTACAGTTACAATTAATCAAAATTAGAGCTTATTTATGCACCAGTATAGTTGACCACAATATCTTAGTGGCTTAACAAAATAAAAATATATAATTTTCACAAAGTCTGGTGTTGATCAAGAAATCTCCCCAGGGACACCGTCCTACTGTATAAATTCATTATTCTGAATGCTTTGCTATTTTGGCACCTCCATATCAACACATGTTTCTCTGGTTGCTCAAAAACGGAAAGAAAACATGAATAAACAAATACTGGTTTTATAGTATTTGTATCAAAATGTGGCCTATGACACTGGCCTTTTTGGATTATTGGTCAAAGCTGGTCAATTTGAAGACGTATGACATTCGCTTAGGATGTCAGGAGGCCAGAGATGCGGTGAGGATCAATCACTATTACCCAGCGTATCAGATGAGTACAATTAAGACAAACTGAGACAGTTCGGTGGATGGTATATTCACACTATTCTAGTAATGTTTCAAGCACTCTAAGTTGTAAAATGAGGGAATTTTGGAAAACGAGATGGTGGTAGATCATGAATACCAAGAGGTTCCAATGAAATGGGAGACCCCAAACTGTTCCAAGTTTTGTTTACAAAGAAATAGCAGATGAAGTAAGCTGGAAAAGTTCAAGCAGATGTTAAAGAGCAAGCACAGAGAAGCATGTGCTGGGTACTTGTTTTAAATGTTATTCATTTTTTTTTTTTTTTGACAGAGTCTCACTTTGTTACCCTTGATAGAGTGCTGTGGCATCATAGCTCACAGCAACCTCAAGCTCTGGGGCTCAAGTAATTCTCTTGCCCCAGCCTCCCAATTAGCTGGGACTATCACTCATTTTCAATGCATGAATTACGGGCGGAAATGAAAAACTACAACTGTTCTTCATTTGAGTGTGAACAAGACACAGGACTGAGGGAGAGTCCTTGGAAAGTTTGTCTATGTGGATGCTGCAATTTCCCAGAGAGGTGAGTACTAAGCAGACAGAAGGGCGACTGTGCTTGGACCTTGTATCCCAGGAAAGAGATGATGGGTCCGTAAAGCAAAGGCGAAGGGTCCGCTCCTCAACTCCTGCCAGGAGTGCTCCTCCAACCTCAGACCCCCAGTCCTGGTGGGAGAATAAACTTACAGTTACAATGAATCAAGATTAGAGCCTATTTGGAGTCCTCCTGAGGACTGAAGGTCTTTACATGCACTGACAAGTGGCCCCTTCCCCTTTGCCCAGACTGAAGTCAGGAGTTGTGGGAAGAAAATAGCGGAAACACAAAAAGCACAACACTCACCCCACAGTGAGAGGGTGGCAAGGAAAGCAGCGAGTGTGGAGGTTTAAAAGAGTAAGAATCAGATCCAAACACGGAGGAAGAACAAGCAACGATAAGGGATTCCCTGTTCACAGAGGGAAACACAGAAAACTGTCTGGGGAGTCAGGGAATGGCAGGACCCTGGTCCCATTCGGAAATGTATACAGACATATGGGCGATCGTGGAAGTTTGGAGACTTTAGTCGTTTCTGAAATAAACTCAGCTATGCAATGATTAGATTAGTACTGATGGTTTCTTAGGGAAGATTGGGTAATCAATTCTAATTACAGCTTCCTTTCCAGGATTACTCTGTTAAACAGTTTGCAAGCAGACAGCATTTAGGCCAGAGGAGGGGTGGTCTTACCAGAAGCTGAGACGCTCTGCAGATCTCTGTAAATCTTGGCTGGCAGCTTCCCCAGGAAGGGAAACAGTGACATGGAAAAACAGAGCTTTCTGTATTTAAGTAGGAGAATAAGATAAAGAGAAAGAGTGGGGGTGCTGAGAGTGCTTACTCTTCTGAATGGTTTTCCAGGTTGAAGACCTGCAAATAATCACCATTTCCAATTTAACTTTCTGTTGTTAAGATCACTATTTTACGTTGTTTGATTACAAGTTCAAACCCAGCGAAAGGCAGTCTGAATGAGTATGTCCCAATGAGTATGTTCATATTAACTGTGTGCTCAGACAGTTACTAAACCTTGCCGAGCTTCTGTTTCCATATTTGGACAATGCCCCCAACACAGATGTCAGAATTGATGAGATAACTTATGGAAATCATTTACGAACATGCATGGCACAGAGCTTTGGGTATTATTATATTATGATTGTTACTATTATTATTCCTTTAAATAACTGTTGTCCTCTCCTTTCATTGACTAGGCTTTCCAACATATGGTAGAATCAATTTTCTATTTGTGGAGGAAACCCCATCTGGTCCCTACGTAGTGGTAATCATTTGTGGAGATCTCTAAAGATCATTGGAAATGGTTTTCTGTTTGTTTTTACATAATGAAGGAGGAAATTTAACAATGTTTTTCATTGTAGTCATTACATTTTAAAACTACTATCCAATCTATTCTTTTGAGAAATTAAGAGATAATTTTGCATTTTTCGGTAAATGCCAGATAGGGGGGTGTTTCTTTCAATGGGAAAGCGAAGTAGTTGAAACAACCATCCGAGGCCTGTCTATGGGGTATTTCACAAATCACTGAACCAATTAAAAATTATATCTTCTACCCCTAAGAATCGTTGTTAAAATTGGTAGGATTCAAGAAAATAATTGTTTCATCCTTTTAATTGCAAAATATAAGTCATTCACCCCATCTAGCGTATATACAAATCTGGTAGTGATGGTCATGGTCTTATAAACTGTAGCAGGCTTACACAATGCTGGCATCTTTATCAGAATTCAGTTGTCTATTTCATGAAATGAATCAAGAGCTTTTCATGCTTTTATTTCCTCTTTCAAGGACAAAGAAATTGTACACTACATAAAAAACTCTGGCTCTAACTCAGATCAGGAGCCTCTTATTGGAATAGTACTTGGATTATTTTAGCTCATATATTTATTTTTGCTATTTTTATTCTTCTCTATTCTAGCTTATTTTTTGAACAAATTAAGAACATATTGTTTGTTTCAAGAAGTGTACACTTTAATAACCTTTTATTTTTATAGATAGAATTATATGTAAATATTGTCATACTATTTTGCTCTTCTTAAAACACCCATTTCTAAGGTTAAATACCTACTCTAACTCCTCCTTTCTTTAAGTCTTTTTATTTCCTTGTTTTACCAGATGTTTTCTCCTTTTATTGATTGATCACATAAATAATTCTTGAATGTATTTGTCAATTGTGTGCTTTACCTTCAATTTAAGTAATTTTTAGTTTTAATGCAATTTCTAACATTTCTTAGTTTTATCTGTTATTCTTTTTCTAGTTTCTTAAAATAAATTCTCATCACACTTATTTTAATTTTCCCTTAGTTCTAAATAACTTTGTACTGTATTTTCTTCTGAGAATATTTGATGCAATATATTTGTTTTGATACTTAGTGTGTTGTTTAAAACTACTATTTAACAGGTTCTTTTTTCTATATAAGAAGACATTTATTTTTGTACAAGAGAGTAGATTAAAAATATTTTCTATGGGCCGGGCATGGTGACTCATGCCTGTAATCCTCGTACCCTGGGAGGCCAAAGCGGGTGATTGCCTGAGCTCATGACATGGAGACCAGCCTGAGAAAGAGTGAGACCCCTCTCTAAAAATAGCCAGTAATTGTGGTAGATGCCTGTAGTCCCAGCAACTCGGGAGGCTGAGGTAAGAGAATTGCTTGAGCCCAAGAGTTTGAGGTTGCTGTGAGCTATGACACCATAGCACTCTACTTGGGGTAATAAAGTGAAACTCTGTCTCAAAAAAAAATATATGTATATATATTTTCTGTGATTCCAAGATACTTGCATGGTGTTTAAAGAATGAAATTTACTTACACAGCTTCCTTTGAACTCTTTTAAGCAATTACTAGCTTTTTGAAAATTTTTTTGTCGCTAAAAAAGAACCTGATTTTGTGATACCAAGTTTAATACATATACCTATGTATAAAGATATATCTTTAAAAGTACCTTATTATTTTGTGAGGACATAACGTAGTGTTGATTACAAGTGTTTGGGATGATTTAGTTCTAGATATAAATGCTAGCTTTACTTAATAGACCCTGAACCACTTACTATTTCAGGACTAAATCTATACAAGTTATTTTAACATTATTTTTTGTATATAAAAATTTATATGATGATTAAATGAAATTTGTAAAGTCTTTAGTATGTTAGTTAAAACAAAATAGTTGTCATTAAATTATTAAATGTAAGTACCAGTTACATCATTGTTTTAATTATTATCCATCATGACTATTTACATATTACACACACACCCTACATTCTATAAAAAGGATGTTTATATTTGAACTTTTTCAAAGTGAACAGAACAGTAGCAAAAGCAGGAAAAAGGTGTTTTGAGATGTGGGTTGCACATTAAGGAGGACTGGGGGGTTGAGTAGCTGAAAATAATTGGTCAGATACTGGAAAGCAGATAATTTTAGTCTTTGGTTCAATTCCGCTTCTAATCAGAAAAACATTTTTGTGGTCTAGTTCTTCAGGGTTTGGTCCTGTGTCTTCAGAGGTTATTACTTGTGTTACTCACCTGCAATTCCTGTCAACGCTTGACATAGAAAAATATAGTCTTAATGGATATTGATCCCTTTTTCTTTAATTATCTATAATTTTTTTTTTTTTTGAGACAGAGCCTCAAGCTGTCACCCTGGATAGAGTGCTGTGGCATCACAGCTCACAGCAACCTCCAATTCCTGGGCTCAAGCGAGTCTCCTGCCTCTTGAGCCATAGGCACCAAGCCTATCTATAAATTTTTGAGTAATCCTTACTCTAGAGCATGTGTCTTTCTGAATTCCATGTAGTCCAGTAGTAAATTATAATATAAAAAAGTAAAAAGTCTATTTAGATTGCATCCAGGCTGCATGAAGTAGGGAAGTATTCTCTGGTTTTACAATATTGGTAGTTTAAAAAAATTGTTCTTCACATTTGGAGATGACAAATGGGCTTGCTGTTGGTAAAGGGATGACAATGGATTTATGCCAAATCCTCCATATTCCATGGCTGGACCCATGTGAATAGGGGCTCACATGTGCACTATTTAGTAGCTCTCCAGCTGGCTGGAGTGTAGGAGTGCACTCTGAAGTTATGGAGGGAAAAAGCCATGATGGGATTGCTTCCTTCAAAGATTCTGTCCCATAATCAAACCAACCATAGCACCAATTACTTTTTGGGGCCAATATTAATCCTAAAGTAGATTACATAATTATAAGTTTGAGTAAGTGTTCTTTCCATGTAGTGGCTTTCCCTTCTAATAAAACTTGGCAGTCACTTAAATGAAACGTTGTAAGTGAATATATTTTATGGAAAATACCTAAACTTGAGGCAAAACATTCTGCAAAGTTTTTTATTTTGTTTTTAAACTTTCCTCTGTAGACTTACCTTAAAACAGTCATAGGTGCTCATGCTATAAATACGAGTGCTTGCCATGTGCTAGGCTTGGGAATAAAGATAGACATATAGATGTGGTCTTTGCCCTCTGGTGGTAGAGAATATCAGTTTAATGTGGAGTAATCATCTTGAGGAGCCTTTTACTTATATGCTTTAATTTTTTTTAAAGGGGTTAATACAATGGTTTTTATTCTAAAAAAGAGGCTTCTACATAGTATAAGCCCACCCATCAGTTTTGTTAAATTTAATCTTACAACTTTTTTTTTGTTGTTGTTATTAAATCATGGTTGTGTACATAAATGCAATCATGGGGTACAATGTGCTCGTTTTACATACAGTTTGAAATATTTTCATCGAACTGGTTGACATAGATTTCATGGCATTTTCTTAGTTATTGTGTACAGACATTTGTATTCTGCACGTAGGAAGTTTCACTTGTACCCTTCTAAGATGCACCATAAGTGTGGATCCACCAATTGCCCTCCCTCCGCCCATCCTCCCCGCTCCCCTCCCCTCCCTTGATCCTTTCCCCATATTCTTGTGCTATAATTGGGTTATAGCTTTCATATGAAAGCGAAAAATTAGTTTCAAGGTAGGGCTGAGTACATTTGATAGTTTTTCTTCCATTCTTGGGATACTTTGCTAAGAAGAATATGTTCCAGCTCCATCCATGTAAACATGAAAGAGGTAAAGTGTCCATCTTTCTTTAAGGCTGCATAATATTCCATGGTATACATGTACCACAATTATTAATCCATTTGTGGGTTGATGGGCACTTGGGCTTTTTCCATGACTTAGCAATTATGAATTGGGCTACAATAAAATTTTGGTATACTTTAATTTTGTCTACCACTTTTGTCAGGCTTTAGGGAAATTGACTAGCTTCAGTGTTCCCTGCATTCACTTAAGGGCTTTCTAATCAGATGGCAGGAATTGTAATTTACAACCTCAACAGTCTTAAAATATTTTCATTCTAAGATGTATGGATTCTTAGAACTGAGAAACTAAGCATTAGTGGTAACACTTTTGCATTATCTTTCCTTTCCCCTTTTGTCTAAAGGTCTCCTAGGCTCTGTGGTCCATTTCTTTCTATCTTCCTAATCGGGATGTTAGTTATTTTAGTCATTGCATCATGATTGCAAGATTATTGAGCTCTGTTAAGATATGTATGTGATGATTTTTTGAGTTACAGCCTGTTTAGAAATGTCTTGAAATGTTGCATTATGTTTTATGCCCAGTGAGTTATTCCTTACACCCTATGACTTTCATGAAATGGTTTTTAGGTGCCAATGACAAAGTTTAGACCACTTAGAGTTAAAGCTAGATAGATTTGGGGTGCTAGTTTTATACCTCATTGTTGATATCCATAAGATTTATCGGAGACG
>CAUYRH010096826.1:0-26911 GCA_963574655.1 Perodicticus potto
GGAAGAATCAACCTTGTTAAAATGTCCATGCTACCCAAAGCAATATACAATTTTAATGCAATCCCAATTAAAGCTCCACTGTCATACTTTAAAGATCTCGAAAAAATTACTTCATTTTATATGGAATCAGAAAAAAACCTCGAACAGAAAATACATTACTCAGAAGTAAACAAATCAGGAGGTATCACATTACCAGACTTCAGGCTGTACTATAAATCTATAGTGATCAAAACAGCATGGTACTGGCACAAAAACAGAATGCTGGATTTATGGAACAGAATAAAGAACCAAGAGATGAACCCAGCTACATATCAGCATTTGATCTTCAACAAGCCTATCAAAAATATTCAGTGTGGGAAAGACTCCCTATTTAACAAATGGTGCTGGGTGAACTGGCTGGCGTCCTGTAGAAGACTGAAACTGGACTCCCATCTTTCACCATAAACAAAAATTGATTCTCACTGGATAAAAGATTTAAACTTAAGACATGAAACTATAAAAATACTAGAAGAGAGTACAGGGAAAATACTCGAATAAATTGGCCTGGGAGAATATTTTATGAGGAGCACCCCCCCACCCCGGGTCAATTGAAGCAACACCGAAAATCCATTACTGGGATCTGATCAAACTAAAAAGCTTTTGCACAGCCAAGAGCAAAATAAGTAAAGCAAACAGACAACCTTTAAAATGGGAGAAGATTTTTGCAAGTTATGCTTCTGACAAAGGTCTGATAACTAGAATCTACAGAGAACTCAAACTAATCAGTAAGAAAAGAATAAATAACCCCAATTCTACGTGGGCAAGAGACTTGAACAGAAACTTCTCTGATGAAGACAGGTGGATGGCCTACAAACACATGAAAAAATACTTATCATCCTTAATCATCAGAGAAATGCAAATCAAAACCACTTTGAGATATCATCTAATTCTAGTAAGATTAGCCCACATCACAAAATCCCAAAACTACAGGTGTTGGTGTGGATGTGGAGAGAAGAAAACACTTCTACACTGCTGGTGGAAATGCAAACTAATACGACCTTTTTGGAAAGAAGTTTGGAGAATACTCAAGGAAGTAAAAGTAGACCTACCATTAGATCCTGCAATTCCTCTACTAGGTCTATATACCCAGATGATCAAAAATTATTTTACAACAAAGACATCTGCACTAGAATGTTTCTTGCAGCCCAATTCATAATAGCCAAGACATAGAAACAGCCCAAGTGCCCATCCACCCATGAATGGATTAACAAATTATGGTATATGTACACCATGGAATACTATGCAGCCATAAAAAAGGATGGAGACTTCATATGTTTTATGTTTACCTGGATGGAGCTGGAACATATTCTTAATAAAGTATCTCAAGAATGGAAAAAAAAGTATCCAATGTACTCAATACTACTATGAAATCAATATATAACCCCACACACACTTATACAACTGGCAAAACATAAGTATAGTCCAGAAAGTAGAAAGGAAGAAGAGGGCTATGGGAGGAAGGAGGATATTGGGGGGACCTCACCTAATGTGCATGATGCAATGGTACATTCCACTATTGAGAAATGAGTATAATTGTGATGGATGTGTCATTTAGTTCAATGTACACATTTCACATTGTATATCGAAGCAGTACCCTGAACCCCATAAATGCATCAATGTACAAAGTTATGATTTAATAAAAAATAATTAATTAAAAAAAAGAGAGAGACGTTCAGTGAGTACTTGAAGGTCACAATGCCTATTATTTAGAACCCTGGGTAATAAGTGACCCAAAAAAACACCCCCGCAAAAGAAAATCGCACTAAGGAAGCGCAGGCCAGGCCTCCCAGACGGACTCTCTCCCTCTCTGAAGCTTCCTCCTGGCCCCCTAGGCCAGCTCTCTCCTCCAGACAGGACACCAGGGTCACTGGAGCTCCAGAGTCTACCTCTGGCCCAGTCAGGTCAAGGGGGACTGGGAACCAAGAGCCACACCTGGCAGGTCCCAAGAGTGAGTGGGGAAAAGGAGGCACCCCTGAAGAAGGGGGATTCCAGTCCCAACAATCAGGGAATTGGGCAAATTAAGGGCAAATCCTACACACACAACTGCTAGGCCTTGCTCTGCAGACCCCAAGCCCAACAACTGTTCTTTCTACACCACAACGGACATTACTCAGGCAATTAATTGTGAAGTACCAATAGTAAAGAACCACTAGTAATAATAAGGTACTAATTATGCAGTAAAGACGTTTAATGCAAACAGAATTAGAGAGGAGAGAGGTCAACATATCCATTTACATCTAAGCAATATTCTAAAATCAGAGATCTCTAGTCCACCACTGTGTGCTGAGAAGAAACAAAATTATTTTTCTACCAAAGTCAGACCAGCCTTCCTGCCTCGCCAGCTGCCCTCCTCCCCAACAGCTGAACAATGGAAGCCTCTCCTGAGGTCCAGGTCTCCTTAGCCCTCTGCCCAGCGGCCGGGTTCATCTGCACCGGGGGATGAGAAAGTCCTTTCTTCCAAGAAAGCAAGCAGGAATCAGAGACACAGGTAAGTCTACGAAAGCGAACGCATAAATTCAGTTCCCCGCAAATCCTGGAGGGCTGACAAAGAGGCAGGCACGGCCCAACGTGTGTTATACTGCAAGGGCTCACTCACAAGGCCAGTCCAGAACCGCCCAAGTACAGCACAAAGCCGGGGCTCAGGAAGGAAGCGCCGCGGCCCTTACCCCATGCCTGCCTTGTTAAATCCACAATTCAACTGGCTAGCTCTTCTCTAATTTAATCAAACTCTTAATTGCACTCCAGCTCTCCGCCAGGCTCTACCTAAGTGCTTCCCAAATACCCTTTGCTGTAGTTGGTAGAAGTCAGCCCTCAGGAACTTCACTGGCTGCACGCGGTTATGGCAACTTCTAAAAGGAATCTAGGGAACCTGAATTTAAAAAGCTCTTTAAGGTCTCGCCTAACCTAGAAGGCTGAAATCAACCCGATTTCTCCACTTCTAGCCCCTGGCCTCTCTCCCTCATTCTCCTTCAATCTCTCCTTCCACAGGCCACAGATAAAGGTTAATATTTATTAAGCTCTTAACAATGCCAAGCACTTTATATCCATTATCTCACTTGACTGTCACAGCAATCCTAGGCAAGAAGGTTTTTAAGCCCTCTGTACAAAGAAGAAACAGGCTACGTGAGGAAAGGTGACCGGCCAGCCCCAACACGCTGCCTCCACACTCCCAACTCCGTATGATCTCACTGGAAAAGCCTCCCTTGGCAAGGACACACGGCTGCCCCATCATTTTTTTTTTTTAGCTGAAATCTACGCAGCTTATATTAGCTGTAATAAAGTGCACAATTCAGACATTCATAACGTTGTACATGACCACCTCTTATCAAGTTCCAAAACATTTCCATCACCCCATAAGAAAATCAGTGGCCCCTAAGTAGTCAGTCCCCACACTCTCTCGCCCCTCGCCCCTGATAACCACCCATCAGCTTTGCGTGTTCACCATTGTGGAGCGTTCGTGCAAGATGTGGTCTTTGGTGCTGGCTTCTTTCACCTACACGGCGTGTTTTTAAAGCTTATTCTGGTTGCAACAAGCATCTGTGCTTTATCTCTTTTCACGGCTGAATAATATTACACTCCACTGTACGGATACTCCACTTTGTGTTCCATTGACAGAGACCTGGATGGCTGCTATGAACATTCCTGTAAAAAGATCTGCGTCCCTGTTTTCAATTCTGAGTATGTACCTAGAATAGAACTGCTGGGTCTTATGGTAATTCAATGTTTAACTTTTTGAGGAACCATGCCCCTTTCACATTTCTGTAAAATCTGAAATCCTCCTAAAAGATAAAAGTAAAAACAAAATGCAAAACCACAGTGAAATGAAAATAGTTTGAAAGTCTGTTTTTTTAGTCTCACCCCATTTTTGAGTAGTTTCAAATCTGGACTGAGGGAACCCAAAAAGTACACTTCTGTTTAAAAAGCCAAGACCACCACAAAGAGAAAATTGAGATACACAATTTCACCAAAAAATTAACAAGGGTTGCTGTATCTCCAGGATATTTTTTAACAACAAACCACCCCCCTCCCACCCAGCCTTCACCAGGAACCACACGGCTGGCCATGACACTTTTCAACCAAAGAAAACAGTCAAGAGGACAAACAGGCCATGAAGAAGGTGGCTTTCTCTGATTAGGAAAGACCGGATTTCCTACCCTGGTTCTCATTTTAGAAAGATATATGCCAAAAAAAATAAAAAGAAATAGAAAGATACGTGTCCCTAGTGCCAAAAAACACCAGCACTCTTTAAAAAAACATTTTGTGTCCTACCTTTGAAAGAGTGTTTTTAATCAGCTCTGAGCCATCAGCACTCCTTTAGAATGATTTGCTGGACAATCAGTCCAGGACCAATGCTGAGACAGGCAAGCACAAGAACCCACCCGGGTGCAGCTGCCCCGTTCTGCATCTGGCACCTCAGCTGTTTGTATGAGTGACCAATAATCTTAACCAAAAGGACAGTGGTAAGATGGGAATGCAGAGGGACTGTACCAAAAGAAGATGCATCAGTGTCTTTAAATTAAGCAACGAAGGCAACAGTTCCTCTGCAGAGCACGGTAAATTAGCTGCAATGGCTGATGGACACTTCTGATAGAAACAAGACACTGACGTGACAGGGACGGCAGGTGAATCAGGTAACAGGCAGGTGAGTTGGCAGCACTTACTGGGCAGGTGTTCAATTAGGCAGGAAGTGGGTTGAAAACAACTCAATTAATTCGCTGTGCAGGCCTGTCCAGGAAACATCAGCGGCAGGCCAGAGAATCACTCCACACCTCCCCCGTCTGCAGAAGTGGGGGTTGACAAAGACGCACGTGCAAAATATAAAATTACACCCAGATTAGCTCCAGTAAGCTCTTTAAAGTTCAAACTAAAACTGAAGACAAGGAAGGAAAAAAGCAAGAAGGTAGCTTATTATGGATCAAGAAAGCCTTTCCTTCCTTGTGTATGGCTGACCCTGGTCAGCCACAGATATCAGGCCGCCCTCAGTGCTTTGGCTGGGGAGCATGACAGGGACAAATGCAGACAAGATTCAAAATCCAACAGCAAATTGACGGGCTCACCCTTCACGGTAATATTCCCTGTGTATGAGGCTCTGCCACCCTAAGACATAACTCCAGTGCAACAGGAGTATAATCTGAATATACTAGAAAAAAATATAAAAGCACGAAGAGGCAGTTGGCAAGGCAGGAAAAGGGAGCTACACTAAGAATACAAAACGAAGGAAAGAAAAACAAAGGTTATCAGGGCGAACATCTGGCAGAGTTGGTACAGGTCCTTACTGGAAGGGGGGCCTCACAATCCCGGAAGCCAGCACCCCATCACTGGGGCCTGATAAGACACAAAACATACTGCACAAGGTTCAAGCTAGAGGCAGCTGAAGCACAGGAACAAGTGCTCAGTTTCACAGAAAAGAATACTCCAGCCTATCCAGGGCACCTGTTAGCAAAAGCAAAACCAGGACTCTAATCCTGGCCTCCTGGAAGGCCTTCCACTAACATCGATAACGACGATGGTAATTGCTCCAATTTGCTGAAGATAGAACTGAGGGCTTTACATGATGTCCATGTTAATCCTATAAACAACCTACAAAGTAGTAATACTCTTATTACCCATTTTATAGATGCGGCACAGAGAGGTTAAGGAACTTGCCCAAAGTCACACAGCTTACTGGAAGCCCAGCCAGGGAATCGAGGTCTAGGTAAAAGTTTGTGTTCTTAACCATTAAACTTGACTGTCCCTGAACTGTGCTGCTTCCAAACAAAGAAGAAAATCATTATTTTCTACTAAAGTATAAACCACAAACCTTCTTACATCAGATAAATTTTAGTGTCTAACTACAAAACAAAAACAATCAGCACTTAAGAATATAAAGCAAAAAGGCTCAAGACTCTCCAGCCTGGAAAATAGAACAGACTCAGACTTGAAAGTCAGGCAGAGGTCAATGCCAAAATCAAATCCTTTTAGAATTTTGTCCAGTGTCTTGCACCTTCAATCTGCCCCACATTTATTTTTATGCACTTAATTCTAAGTGGACAGTGGCACTGCTAGGCCCAGTGGATGATTTAACAGACCTTGGAGTTTCCACTAAAACCATCACCGTGCCACACACAAACCCGCCAGTTTAAGCACACACATTGCTCTACTCAGTTTCAGGAAACTGTTGCTTTTTGATGAAATAGAAAGCACCTGGCTTTCCTAAGACATTTCAGTTACGTTCTCAGATTCCACCATGACAGGCCCATTTCATTGTCTATGGAAGATGCTGTTTTCTCTAATTTACAGAACCAGGACGTCTCCTTGCATGCATACGTATGCTCTGTTGCAACAGTCACTTCCTTCCAGTGCCACAACCAAACCACAGAGAGGAGCTACAAATTCAGCTCCAGATCGACCATCACAGAAGTAGAGCTCTGGCTGGTGCCCCAGGACCCGGCGTGAGTCACAATCTCTCTCAATATTAATCATGAACCAAGAACAGTAGATAACGCTTACCAACTGTTTATCAGATGCCACGGCCTGTGCTAAAGGCACAATACTTATGAGGTTGGCGCCCTTTTACCCGCTTAAAGATGGAGAAAGTGGGCAGCACCTGTGGCTCAACGGAGTAGGGCGCCAGCCCCATATGCCAGAGGTGGTGGGTTCAAACCCAGCCCCGGCCAAAAACTGCAAAAAAAAAAAAAATGGAGAAAGTGAGGCTTAAGGAAGTAACCCAAAGTCACACAACCAAGACACTGCACACACAGAACTCAAACCCAAGGGCAGCACCCGAGGCTCAAAGGAGTAGGTTGCCAGCTCCATATGCTGGAGGTGGTGGGTTCAAACCCAGCCCCGGCCAAAAAAAAAAAAAGAACTCAAACCCAGCTTTCTCAGGCTTTTGAGCCCAAGCCCATGACTATCACATGCTTGGTGTCTCTCTGCCTTCCTTATTCATAAAGCCAGAGCCCGACCACCTCTCTTATTTCCTCATAGAAACGGTATTCTGCAAACTTTCCATTCTTTCCATCTGAAGGGCACATTATAACAAGACACCTCAGGTAGACCAACCACTCCACTAAGTCAGCGGTTCTCACTGGGGGTCGAATGACCCTTTCACAGGGGTCGTCTAAATACATCCTGCATATCAGATATTTACATTATGATTCATAACAGTAGCAAAATTACAGTTATGAAGTAGCAACGAAAATTATTTTACGGTTGGGGGTCACCACAACACAGGAACTGTATTAAACGGCCGTGGCCTTAGGAAGGTTGGGAACCACTACACTAAGTTCTCAGCACTGGACTAAAGATGAAATGAATATAAAAGAGAAAACAGACCCTGTCACTGTCCAGGTAGCCCATCCCGATCTAAACTATAACCTCTCTCTCCAGGGTATCTGGAACACTGATCCTCAATCGGAAATGTATTTCACCCGACACGCACGCACACCCACAGCCTTCCCATGTGTGATACACTGTTATTTTTTGTTCTATTTCATTTAAAGAAAAAAGTGTCAACCCACTAAATTGATTCTCAAACTGGCAACTTGAAAAGCCCCCAACTCTAAAATGTTCCATGTTGATACAAATTTAGAAATCAAAACAAAACAAAGTCAGTGAGTTGTTCCTTAGATCTAAGTGAAGTTCCTGGGCTGTCAGGTTAATTGAATTTGTATCACTGGCTCTGTCCTCGAGGTAGACTGAGAACGCCTGAGCTGAAATGCAGACTTCTCCAGATCTCTGCCCGTAACAGGAGATGATACCAGTATGCAACCCTGGTACCTGGTTCTGTGTTTCTCAACACGGGCTGTGGGAATGATTGGGGTAAGGGAGATAAGTCGTGTGGCACAAGCTTATGCTGCTCCCAGCACACTCGAGTGGTTGAAAGGCATTTCTGGCTAACAAAGGGCTGCAGTGGATACAATTCACTCCTCAGCCTTCTTCTACCATGTTCTGTGACTCCAAATCCTTCCACTCTTTTATAAAAGTATAATACATAAATGCCAATGCCTAAGATGTAACAGGACACAGGCCCAGCCCCTGCGGTTGCAGAGATTGCTCTCCAGCTGGGGAGCTGGACAGGTGAGCAGGTAACTGTGACTGACCGCAGCAGGTGGTTGGTATAACACAGTCCAGGAGACCAAGGAGAGCACACCAGGCTGAAGTCCAGGCATCTGCAATTCTTAGGTATGAAAAACCACAGCCCACAAATATTGAGTTTATAACACATGAAGACTAAAACACTAAGACCACTGTGCCCACACTAAGACTCAACCACTGAAGGAAAAAAAGCCTTGCCTGCACCCACAGCAATATTAGGACTATCACAACACCAAGCTTATCTCCCTAAGAAACTATAAGTTCACTGAGACCTGAAGTAAAGAGAATTGATCACAATTCAAGATCACACAGCAAATGTACACAAAATTGGAATCTGCCAAGATTAAAACATCACAGGTCACTTTCCTGTTTCTTCTAGGAGTCCCCTTATGTCTGTCTAGACTCAAACTTACAGGAGCTAAGAAGGGAGGAAGGAGAAAGGGAGGGAGAAGCTCTCATTAGGCAGTCAAAATTGTACGACGGAGTCCACCATGATCAGGTTCGTCTTTCGAAAGGTGAGGCCAGAAGACTTCAAATTTAGACTTTAAAGTCTTCTCAAACGGGCGGCGCCTGTGGCTCAGTGAGTAGGGCGCTGGCCCCATATACTGAGGGCCATACACTGAGGGTAGAGGGTTCAAACCCAGCCCTGGCCAAACCAAAAATAGCCTGGCATTGTGGCAGGCACCTGTAGTCCCAGCTGCTTGGGAGGCTGAGGTAAGAGAATTGCCTAAGCCCAGGAGTTGGAGGTTGCTGTGAGCTGTGATGCCACGGCACTCTACCGAGGGCGATAAAGTGAGACTCTGTCTCTACAAAAAAAAAAAAAAAAAAACTCCAGTTGCTGGTAGATAAAGTCTTCTCAAAGGTATGTTTGAATAACTACTGTCAAAATACCCTCCAAAGTGATGTACCAATTTATATTCCAGCAGGCAACAGCGATATATAACCACTCTCCTAAGATTCAGTATTAATAAAAAACATGATTTTGGCTAGGTGCCTGTGGCTCAACGGGCTAAGGCGCCAGCCACGTACACCTGAGCTGGTGGGTTCGAATCCAGCCTGGGCCTGCCAAACAACAATGACGGCTGCAACCAAAAAATGGCCGGGCTTTGTGGCGGACGCCTGTAGTCCCAGCTACTTGGGAGGCGGAGGCAGGAGGCTCACTTAAGCCCAGGAGTTGGAGGTTGCTGTGAGCTGTGATGCCTCAGCACTCTACCCAAGGTGACAGCTTGAGGCTCTGTCTCAAAAAAAAAAAAAAAATCAAAACATGATTTTGCCAAACGGATGGCAAAATGTTATTTTAGTTTGCATTTCCTTGAAAGAATGAAGTTGAACATTATTTCATTTGTTCTTTAGACTTTCAAGTTTATTTTCCTTAATTTGCATATTTACATCCTTTGCCAAATTTTTAAACTAAGTTGTCTACATACACACACATATGAAAAAAGATAATGTAGACAGTAGTTCCCCTTTATTCACTGGGGATACTTCCAAGATTCTCTGTAGATGCCTGAATGCGTGGATGCTAAACCCCATATGTACTGTTTTTTCCCTATACATACATAACTATAGTGAAGTTTAACTTATAAAATAGGCAAAGAGATTAACAACTAACAGAACAATTATAACAACATACTGTAATACAAGTTATGTGAAAAAAAATAAAGGCTTCTCAAAATACTCATCTAGTCAGTGAAGGTGGATGTGCTAAAAGTACAGATGTGTATGATGCGCACGTTTAGAATACCCCCATTTCTAAAATCGTGTTTTGGCATCTCTTCATTTTTGGGTGGTGCCTGTGGCTCAAAGGAGTACAGTGCCGGCCCCATATACCGGAGGTGGCGGGTTCAAACCTAGCCTGGCCAAAAACTGCAAACAAATAAAATAAAATAATAAAAGTACAGATGTGTCCAACATGCACATTTAGAATACCTCCACTTCTAAAATAGTGTTTGGGCATTTCTTCATTTTTAAACATATTGGGCATTTCTAGGAGGCTGTGTTGTTAACATGGACTTCCTTAGAGCTCTGGTTCCCAGCAGAAGAAGTAAATACCAGCAACTCCATGTAGCTCAAAACCAAAAGAATGAGAAATCCCCTCCCTCTTGTTCTGGAGAGGTCTGAAGGGTTATCAAGGCCCGTAAGAGGAGAGTTTCTCAGGCCTCAGCCTCTACAGATGAGAACTGTGATTCCTCCAAGTCATGCTGGCTGAAAAGTACAGACAAGCACAGTAGAACCTCTGTAAGCTGACCACCCACGGGGCTGTACCGAGGGGGTCAACACAAGGAACCAGGTGTACTGTGCTGAGACATACACGTGGTGCACGGCCGCTCTATCGAAACTAGGTCAACTCACAGAGGTGGTCAGTGTAGGGAGCTGGTCAACTATGGAGTTCCTACTCTGGTTAACCGCCCATTAACACTGTCTCATCTTTATCTTACCACGGCCTTTTAAATATTATTACCATCCCCAATTTGTAAGGCACAGACGCAGAGAGAGGTTAAGTAACCAGTTGAAGCTCACAAAGCCAGGAAAGGGCTGGGGGGAACCAGCATGAATGACTAAGAACCCCATGGGTACCAGCAAGCCCCAGGCCAGGCGTTTGAAGAGGGCATTCCTTCACTTTGAGAACACCTCCTCAGCTGTCTTCTATGAAACTTGGAGGGGACGCTACGGTGTAGCTAAGTGTGTCGGGGCTGCAACTTCCCTCAGGAATCCTGGTCTGTAAAATGGGGATGACAATGGCTCTCTGGGCGCACTGGACAAGATGATACTCGGGCAACATGCTAGAAATTCTGACATGCCACAAACATAAACAACCTTGGTGGCAGCGTTCCTGCCAAGACTCTCTAAGTAGCTCTGGGGGGGAAACTGCGGAGAAATGGCAACACAGCTACAAACTTGTTTACTCCTCAAAAATGTAGGGAAAGCACAGAACGCTGAAGGTGGAGGGATATTCAGGTCAACTGCTGGTGCGCACAGAGGACGTGGCTAATCCAACGCTGTCACCACCCACACCACGGTCTGGACTGCACCACCCCCCGTACTCACCCAAGGTCTTAGACAAGGCAGCCAGAGAAAAATAGCGAAACAGGAAAAAAATCCAATTAAGAGTAAAATTCTGAGAATCTCGCAGTCCAGCCACACTAGAGTGACAGCCTAAAGCCTAACTCCAGTTCCACTCTGAGCTGGGGGCCCGCACCAACACCCACACCTGGCCTCCACCCGGAGGAAGCTCACAGCTTGCCCCAGAACAGGCCAGGGAGCCACTGCCACACGCCCCATTCCAAGCTGGGACAGCTTCTGTTCCCGGGGCTCCCGCGACAAGCGTGCTGTGGTGCCAAAGGCCAGACCTGGTCAAAAGGTCCTGTTCCTCACACACTGGGTCTGGAGGCAAATCTCTGTGCCACTCTGACTCTCAGTTTTTCCTCTGCAAAATGAAGACAATAATACCCCGAGGTGGCTGTGAGGACCGAATGAGATAACCTGCATTAAAGGCCCAGCACGAGGTGAACCAGCCACTGGAGGCCATGACCAACGTAAAGCAGAGGCCGACTAACAAGAAAGCTGATTCTCGGCAAGAGAAAGGTTTCATAAAGTTAGTGAAGATCAACAGTTTTTAAAAAACTCAAGAAAGCAGGATGGAAAACTGCATCCCCCTGCTTCCTAAAGGGCTCTGAAGCCTCTGTGCCAGCGCCCCCAGGAAGGGAGACCTGGAGTGTCACCTGTTCACACTTTATAAATACACCTCCAACCAGCTAGAAAGTGCTTGCCACCAACCTTGTGGGCGGACGAGTCCAACAAGATTTGATCCAGAAATTAAATGTCCACGTGGCCCAGCCATACTAGTTCAAAATAGATACCCGTGACCTACTTAGTTTCCAAGTACCATCGTCAAGCCAGGACCCAAGCAGACGGTGACACAGGGCCACTGACTGCAGCAGAGCGCCATGCGGACCGGCGTTCCTGCCAGACAAAACGTGGGCTGCAGCAGTGACGGCACAAAATTAAATCGGGGTAGCCGGACAGGAAACCCCAGCTTGGAAACAGCCGATTCAAACAGTTGTTAAAACGCACGGAGTCAGAGAACTTAGCCAGCAATTCATCCCCAACAACGCACGTCCACCCAGCTGGACCGAGGGACACACTTCTCCAGACAGGGACATTCAAGTCGCTTCTCCCCACCCCTTGTAAGTGTTCTTGAGTATACATAACTTCCCCACGAAACGGGTTTTTCAAGAGCTAAGGAAGGCCCTGTCTTCTTTATCTTGAGCCACACAGCGTCTTGCACGGAATGGGTCCAACGAGAGAGAAGCAAGCTCCACAAGAAGGTGACCGCCCCCCTGCCCCAACCACACGCCTCTAGGTCCTGTTACGGAGTGCGAGATGAAAAGACCACCAAGGACACCAAGTAACTGATGTCCATTTAGGAGTCTTTATTAGTTAGGCTGGCCAACGGACCGCGCCTCTCTGTGGCTACAGAGGGAAGGGTACTGGCCGTGAAGAGGGCAGGGTCTCTATAGGGTAAAACATCTACACTATCAGGGGCTACGCGCAGTCTGGCAAGAGAGCGTGCAACCAACTCTTGTCATCGGTGTAAGGCACGTGCAGCTACATAGCAGTTTACACGAGAGGGAACACAGAACAATTATACAAGGGGGGAAACAACAATTTTAAACGGGACACTGGGTCAGTCGGCTACGATAGCGCCAGTGAGGCAGCCAGCTTCCTGTTGCTCATTGCCTCAGTTTCCTGTTTTTAATTTTTCACTGTCCTTATTTTCTTATGGGGGTACACTGGGGCCAATTAAGGGGGGAATTCCTTCACTTCAATCCCAACCCACTCACACACTTGACCAGACAGACAAGAGCAGCAAAGTCACCGTATGTTGTCGAGGGCTGCAGAGCTATGAAACCATCTCCCAAATTACAATTCGTTTCACCAGGGAGATGTGAGTTTTGGGGTAAGCAAATCCAAGGAACTTGGTAGGGACAAATTCCAATAAACTCCCAGGATGTTCGGTACTGGGAAGTAGAATACGAGGTAGACAGACCAACTCCAGGCTCACCAGCTAAGCCGTGATGGAGAAAACAAGGTAATGATCAGACCAAACAGCAAACCTGCTACTCCTCACAGCCAAATCCAACGTGCTCCAAGCTCTGCAGTCGGCCCCAAACACGCTTCCCTGGCACCAAAAGACACTCAAAATCCCATCGCAGAAACTCTTTGAGAGCTCTTTAGTTTCCAGGGCACCTTCCTCCACACCATGACACTCGGGGATCACCACCATCCTGGGAAGCAGTAGAAAGGTGTTTTTATCACTCACTTAGAAAAGAGGAAACGGGGCAGCGCCTGTGGCTCAGCGAGTAGGGCGCCGGCCCCATATACGGAAGGTGGTGGGTTCAAACCCGGCCTCAGCCAAACTGCAAAACGAAAAAAATAGCCGGCCATTGTGGCGGGCGCCTGTAGTCCCAGCTACTCGGGAGGCCGAGGCAAAAGAATCACCTAAGCCCCGGAGTTGGAGGTTGCTGTGAGCTGTGTGACGCCACGGCACTCTACCGAGGGCGATAAAGTGAGACTCTGTCTCTACAAAAAAAAAAGAAAGAAAGAAAAGAGAAAATGGAGGCCAAACCAAATCCACCACATGATAAAATCAGAATTAAAGTACTGACCTTCAAGTTGATACTCCAAGTTCAAGGCTCCTTCTCCAAAATCACCTAGACCTGACAAAGCCACATATCTGACCTCTAGGTCATGGCTCTTTCCACTGTACCTCACAGCAAGACACCAAGAATTCTAACACACAACCCACCCCGCACGGTGGCCCACACACTTCAACCGTAACAAAGACAACGGGAACACAGACATGGGCAACCAGGCGGCACCCGAGCAGACACCCCAGAGAAATGGCTTCCTACGGTCAGCAGTGGGCAGGGGGCAGGCAGGTGCCTGGGCTGTCATGGGCTCCGCTCCAACTGCCCAAATCACAGGTCCTGGGAACCGAAGACCCTTCTAAGAGTCCTGGGTTTAATTTAAATCCTTACCTGCTCTGTGACCTTAGGTAAACAGCTTTGTTTTTCTAAGTTTCTGCTTTCTCCTATAAAACAAGAAACTCAAAACAGGATCCCACAGCCATTAACATATGTAAGGTCACAGAACTATACACTTAAAAAGTATCTTACAGGGCAGCAACTGTGGCTCAAGGAGTAGGGCGCTGGCCCCATATACCAGAGGTTGTGGGTTCAAACCCGGCCCTAGGCAAAAACTGCAAAAAAAAAAGAGTATCTTACAGGCCCACAGTGAGGACTAAAAGAGGTAACATAACAGCAAGTTCTTATATTGTCTGGCACCTATTAATCCCAATATATGGCTGTTTATTACGAATCATAATTTTGATAGTTCTTATTATAAAGACAATACATGCTCAACGTAGAAAATGCCAAAAGATAAAACTTTCTTACAATACCAAAATCCAGAGATAACCACTGAAATAAAGTCTTCATAGTATTTTTCCCATGCATAGGTATTTCCTCCCAGATTTAGAATGTATACAAATCACAGTCATGATGCATTTCTCTCTTCTGCCCTACTCGTAATTGCAGCAACAATTCTCATAACAGCATCTAGAAATAAAGGGCCTTTGTTCAAGGCACAGATAAAAAGTTGGGTGGAACTTGAGAAAGGAACAGGAGAGCGGGTTGGGCAACTGCAGACACCTGCCTCCAGAGCCAGAATGCAGATTTGGCCAAATCCTCCACCACCTGCTCCTCTACCCATCAAACTTGACCCAGAAAGTAAGAGCTCCAGGGATCTGCAGGACACAAGGCGGACTTGTGTATGGGCAGGGGGGCTCTGTGGTGTCCGGCTGGCCAGGGCACCAAGTGCACGTTCCTTCTACCTAGAACAGCCATACATTCCCATGATTTCATCAACCCCCAGGTTAAAGATGAGGCCCTGGAGGCCCAGGGAGGCAACTGACTTACCCAGGGTAGCAGTGGGAGACCAGAACTTAACACGCTAGTCCCAATCTGGGGACCACAAGACTGAGCTCTCTGACTAGGCTCTGAGTTAAATCCCAGCATGCACCTGCTCAGAGCCCAGCAAAGATGTTGGGCCCACATCCAATACCTCCAGGCCACCACCAAGTGCCTGGGGCACATCAGCACAGAGACAAAAGCCACCTCAGGGCACAGGACGAGGAGGCTGCCTTACGGGGACCCTTGGAGTCTGGTCTGGCTCCCACTCTCAGGCACGGACGAGGAGGCTGCCTTATGGGGACCCCTGGAGTCTTGTCTGGCTCCCACCCTCACGCAAGGCCTCTCCCTTCTCACCAAACACGGAAACAAAGCCAGTCTGCAGATTCTGAGGGAACACGACCTGAGTGGAAGCTTCCTGGAGCGCTCTGGCAGAGAAAGGCTGTGCAACTTAAGGGCCGCTCCTCTGAGGAAGCTCGTTGGATGTGCTAAGGGAAGCACCCCCAAAATAACTGCAAAAGGAATTAAACTCATATCCGTAACTCTCACTTCCTAGCCGGGAATAGTCTTCACAACTTAGATTTCATATGGGTGTGTTCTGTTTGGGCGGGGCAGAGGAAGGAGTGAGTGGCGCTCCAAAAGCGACTGCTGAACTACTACAGAAGAGCAGCTGCTGCCGAAGCTGGGGAATTCTATTTCCATCTCTGCTTCTCCATAATTGTCTTCTAAAGTGATGCTCCCCAGGGCCCTCCCAGCGACAGACGGCAGCCTCCCAGACAACCTCCCCGAATGGGTTACCTCTGGCACTGCCTGAGTAAGCAGAGGCAGGAAGAGGCCTGCAATCGGGCCCACCCATGCCACTTCTCTGCAGCCCTCCTCACATCAGCACCAAGCCCTTTACTTTGGAGGCCCAAAGAGGAAATTAAATGTCAATCAGATAAAGAGATTTCCCTTCAGCTCCAAGGCCAAGGAATCTGAAATTCTGATTGCCCCTGTAGCCATGTAAACTGAACCAGCACAGGGTCAGACTGTCAGGCCGGGCACACTGAGGGTGGGGCTCCTTCTGTTATAATGACCAACACTCAGACTGCAGAGAAATAAGGACAACATATGAAGACTCTGCAGGCCAATTACCAAGTGGGCAAAGACAGGGTCCAGGGCCCTGCACCAAGCCCCACGGCAGCTCCCACGCCCTCTCTCCACAGGTCCTTTCTGACTTTCCTTCCTGCCCTGTGTTTTCAAGGCCAAATGTAACCTGCTGACCCAGGGAGCCAACTGGACTCTTCCACGGTGTAGTGACTTTATACACACAGAAGGATCCTGGAAGCTGAACTCACAGCTTGCACACAGACCTCAGCATTTTCCAAATCTGCCCAGGGCAGTGACCACCTGAGGCCCAGATACACTGTTCACTGGGGAGGCCTGGGGCTGGAGGATGGGCTGGTGGGCTCCTTCCCCTCCAGACTCATGCTGGTGGCCCATCCCCTTGACCTGGGGCTGGAGGATGGGCTAGTGGACTCCTTCCCCTCCAGACTCATGCTGGTGGCCCGTCCCTTTGACCTGGGGCTGGAGGATGGGCTAGTGGACTCCTTCCCCTCCAGACTCATGCTGGTGGCCTGTCCCCTTGACCTGGGGCTGGAGGATGGGCTGGTGGGCTCCTTCCCCTCCAGACTCATGCTGGTGGCCCGTCCCTTTGACCTGGGGCTGGAGGATGGGCCGGTGGGCTCTTTCCCCTCCAGACTCATGCTGGTGGCCCATCCCCTTGACCTGGGGCTGGAGGATGGGCTAGTGGGCTCCTTCCCCTCCAGACCCATGCTGGTGGCCCGTCCCCTTGACCTGGGGCTGGAGGGGAATGAGCCCACAGCCCATGCTGTGCAAAGCTCTGCAGCTCACAGCACGGCAGGCACCCACAGTGAGCTTCCCAGCAGTCCTAGCCTCCCCTAGCCTTGTCTGTCTCCCCCATTTATGTTTGTGGTTCACATGTGGGGAGGTGGGGAGGTGAAAAGGCATCTTGAAGCAGGGAGAACAGAAGGGGAAGGGTGGTGGATCAAGGGTCAATAGAGAACTAACGTTTTATAAAATCTGCCTAGAAACGGTTGGAGCAAAATAGTACATTAATACCTAGGCACATACACACGGCAGCCACGGCCATCTGGACTGGCCACGTCCTCCATAGGCTGCTCCTATGGTGCTCACAGGCACAACAGTGACTGCCGTCTCAGTGGACGAAGGCCACGATCCGGACAGGCAAGGACCTCCTGATCCTCTCCCAATCCCGCAACCCCTTGGACCCCACACTCTCATGACCACCTGGCCCCATCACACACTGGACTTGAACTGCACTGTCCCTACACCATCCCTAAGACCAAAAGCCTCTGTATCCGCTGTCCCTCTGCCTAGGACACTCTTCCCCCACCCATCAGCTCCTTCCCAAAACAAGCCTTCCTCCCCGACCCTCCTCCAGACCGAAGTGCACAAACGTCTGTGGCCCTCCTCCTCCGCAACTTTCCAGCCACACTCCCTTCCGCTGTGGGACTCGCCCTGTTTTTCAGCAATCACCACCTCACATACTGTCTGGGTAGATCAGCAACCCAAAAAGCCCGTGTCCACCTAGAACCTCAGAATGTGACTCATTTGGAAATAAGAGTCTTTGCAGATAATAATTCGTTAAGATGAGTGTGTCGTTAATTTCACGAGTCAACTTGACTGGGCCAGGGGCACCCAGACATCTGGCCAGACATTTACTGTGTGCGTGTCAGGGAGCTTCTGGATGACATTACTATTTGAGTCAGTAGACTGAGGAAAGCAGACTCCCCTCCCTAAAGTGAGGGGCCCTCATCCCATCACATGAACATCTGAACAGAACAAACAGGATGGGTAGGAAGGAACTCCTCCTGCCTCACGGTCTAAACTGAAAAACCAGCTGTCCCTGGGCCTTCAGCCTGCCGGTCTCCGGCTGGAGCACACGCCATCAGCATTCTTGGTTCTCGGGCCCTCTGACTTGAATCAGAATCTCCTGGGTCCCCAGCTCGATGGGTGGAACGTTAGGACTTCTGAGCCTCCACAATCCCCTGAGCAACCACCTTACGTTTCTGTTAAATATACACGCACCCCCCTATTGGTTGTTTCTCCGAACATCTCCAGCACAGTGAGGTCACGCTGTTGTACCACCAAGTGCTTACAGGAAACACTAATGTACTAGGCACTTATAAACCGGCATCATTTGCCATAATTTTTTTAAAAAGATGAGGGCATACTACAATGATTTTCAACTGGGTGTTCCATGAACATTTTTAAAGATTACTAAATTATTTTCAAAAGAATTTCAAAGCTCAAAGCACGATTTTTTTTTTTACTTTTTCTTTGATCAACGTAATTTAAGTGAGCCATGGAAATTTAACTACAGGTTCAAGTGTGCTGTGAGATAAAAAATGGTTGGAAAACACCAGCCTACTAGAACAGGGAGCCCTCATCCAAAGGAGACAGTCTGTGATAGTTAATCTTAGGTGTCAACCTGACGGTATTAGGAGAGCCACAGATGGCTGTTAAAGCCTAATGTCTGGGAGGGGGTTTCCCGAAGAGACTGGCATTTGAATCGGTGGACAGAGGAAGGGAGACCCACCCTCACCCAATGTGGGTTGGCCCCAGACACAAAAAGGTAGAGGAAAAGCAAGTTCTCTCTCTCCTGGACTTGGGACTCCCTTCTGCAGCCCTTGGAGGACACGCGCACCAGAACATCCCTCCCATTCCAGCTTCGCAGGCCTTCAGCCTTGGACTGAGCGTGACACCATCAGCTTCCCTGGTTTTGTTTTGTTTTGTTTGTTTGTTTGTTTGTTTTTTTGAGACAGAGCCTCAAGCTGTCACCCTGGATAGAGTGCTGTGGCATCACAGCTCACAGCAACCTCCAATTCCTGGGCTCAAGCGAGTCTCCTGCCTCTGCCTCCCAAGTATCTGGGACTACAGGCGCCCACCACAATGCCTGGCCATTTTTTGGTTACAGCCGTCATTGTTGTTTGGCGGGGCCAGGCTGGATTTGAACCCACCAGCTCAGGTATACGTGGCTGGCGCCTTAGCCCGTTGAGCCACAGGCGCCGAGCCTTGTTTTGTTTTTTGAGACAGAGCCTCAAGCTGTCACCCGGGGTAGAGTGCTGTGGCATCACAGCTCACAGCAACCTCCAATTCCTGGGCTCAAGCGAGTCTCTTGCCTCTGCATCCCAAGTAGCTGGGACCACAGGCGCCCGCCACAACACCCGGCCATTTTTGGTTGCAGCCATCATTGTTGTTTGGCAGCCCTGGGCTGGATTCGAACCCGCCAGCTCAGGTGTACGTGGCTGGCGCCTTAGCCTGTTGAGCCACAGGCGTCGAGCCAGCTTCCCTGGTTTTGAGGCTTTGGACTTGGCCTGAGTCCTGCACCCTATCCCTGGTTCTCTGGCTTTGCAGACGGTCCACCCTGGGGTTTCTCAGCCTCCGTGTCACGTGAGCCACTTCCCCTAATGAATTCCCTCTCCCATCTATCCATGTCTGTCCTGTGGGTTCAGTCTCCCTAGAGAACCCAGACTAATACACAGCTTTAGGGAAATGCCACGTGCCAGCAGAAGCTGTGCTGTCACAGCCAAGAACACCGGGACGGCGGCGGCATCAGACGCTGAGAGAAGCATGGAGCAGATTCCCCTGAGAGCCTCCGGAGCTGCGGGAGAGTGGAGTTCTGTTGGTACAACACCTACTTCCCAGCACTCTGTTACAGCAGCCCTAGGAACTAATAAACGTACCACATATTGTCATCATTTATTGTCTGTCACTCCCCAGAAAATAACCCCCATGAGAACAAGATTTTGGCTCTTCTTGTTCCGTGCAAAATCCCCAACCCCTGCAATAGTGTCTGGGACCCAGCAAGCACTCAGTAGTATTTACTGAATGAATTCTGAGTGAATGGAGGAGGCGAGGGTGTGACAGTTATCCCAGGGAGCAAAACTGAGAGCTAATACTCTAACTCCAGAGACAGAAGAGCCAGGGCAGGAACTGAATTAGAGACCTCGTTCCTGAGAGCTAATACTCTAACTTAGAGACAGAAGAGCCAGGGCAGGAACTGAATTAGAGACCTCGTTCCTGAGAGCTAATACTCTTAACTTAGAGACAGAAGAGCCAGGGCAGGAACTGAATTGGGGACCTTGTTCGTTCATATGATAAATATCAAGCTCCACTTTAGTCCCCAGAAGGGAACTCCAAGGAGTAAAAATTAAGCACAAGGTAGCCTGGTGGGAAGGAAAGGGCAGGATCCCATCTCTGTCCTGAAGGCCAGGACCTTAAATAAGCTGCCCCGCCCCCGGGGGCTCAGATCCCTTATGTAGGAAGTGAAGGGTGGATGAGAAGCCAGGTCTACCTGCTCTCTTTTTAGATAAGCAAGGTTCCTTTTAATCTGTGCTGCAGCAGAGAAGTCTTCTCACGCCTTGGAAGCCAGGGTGAAAAGTCAGTCTCCACTCTGCTTACTTACCTTTAAAGCAGCAACCCCGGGCACTTATCACACTCTGAAACCTCTACATCATGGGCCACTATTATCCCACCTGTAGAATTCTCCCACACATTGTCAGGACTCATACCATGACCTGGTTTGTGCCGCCCCGGGTGACTCTGCTCCTCCCAGGCCCACAGTCCACAAGCTCAGTCACCTACCTCCCAGCACAGGCTTCCTTTCCCCCTCTGAACCCGAGCAAGTCCCTGCTCTGAAGGCTTTGGCTCTGGCCTCCACATTCAACCTGCAGGTCTGAGACCTCTGGTTTGTGTGAACATCACCGACAAATGAGCGGCTTCAAATGAACTTGCCGTCACAGCTGAGCACGCGTGTCTGTGGTCCTGCAGCCACAGGGGGCCAGGGAAGGAAGCCTCAACCAGGGGCTGGCACCGTCGGCAACATCAGAACAACTTCAGTGATGTCAGCCCACCAGGGCTCAGGAGCAGGAACCTTCGGCAGAATTACACCTGCAATCTCTCCCTGCATCTGGCTCCGAGAAATGCACGGCAGTGTGGAGAGGAGGGGGAAGAACCTCAACTCCTCGGGCACAGATCTTGGCCCACTTCTGCTCTGCCCCAGCCAGTGTGTGGCACCGGCACCATACTTCACCTTACAAGGCCTCCCTCAGCCACCCCTAAACAAAGGCATAGGCTATGCTGGCAATCCCCCAGCCCTTGGCCCACCTAAAAAAGTGAACTGACCTTTGCACGTGGGTCACAGCAGGAGCAGCACAGGAAGAGAACACACACACTCATTCTCCTGGCCCCACTGCCCACCTTCACCCTCATTCCCACAGCACCATCCTCACCGCCCTAGGCAGCTACTCACCTCCTGACCTCCTCTTTAACATTACCAGGTTATGTCCATTTTCATACAGATTTAACAAATATAATATGTGGTCAAGCAAAATAGGAACAGTTACTTAAAACTACTGAGAACTTATTAGGCAATACACTGAGAGCTGTATAAACAGTCTTTTCATAATAGCCCCTCCAGGTAGTGAGTACTAATTATCATTCTTAGTTTACAAGGAGGAAGCTGAGGCCCAGGGAGATAAAAATAACTGCTCAAGTTAGTACTCAGCTGTAAAGAGCTCAGTGGGAACCCGGTGTCAGCCTCACCCACAGCTGCACAGATAAAGGACACTAGTCCAAGAGGCCTGGGCTTTCCAAACTCTGCGGTGTCCACTGGGCAGCCCAAGCAGGAAGACCTCCGGATGCCTCCTCTACCAGCCCACTGGTCAAGCCCCTCAAATATCTTCTAAGAAGCCACAGTTTCTCCCTCCCTCCCCCCAAAGCACCCTGCTGAGGAACAAACCACCACAATATTCCCCCCAGCAAGCCAAGCTGGGAGAAAAGACCTGCTGAGCTAGGACAGGCATCTCATTTTGTCTCATTCCCAGAAGCAACAGCACCTGATTGTCCAGTAGACAATCTTTAAATGTTCTCCCCGGTCGGCTCCCCAGTCTGGAATTCGGGCCTCAGCAGTGCAGAACAGACTTGTCTCAATTAATACTTATATACCCTTGGTTCCTCAGGGGAGATGTTTGGAGAAATACCTAGGCAAGTTACACCAAAATTAAAGAGTTCCATTACCGTGCCGAGCATCCAGGAGAAATAGAACCAACACACTTGCTTCAAAGTGCCACCTGCAAGATGCTCCAAGCAACCGGGACAGAGCCAGAGTCCTCAGAGCTCAGCTCTCCCACCCTCCACAGTTACCAGGCACCTGCCCACTCTCAATGTCCTAAGTAGGTACCGCCAAGACCCAGAGGCTAATCGGTGAGTCTGACACCTCACCACTAACCCACGCAAGGCCTACCAAACGCAGTCCGTTTCTTCACCCAGCAGAATGGCAGCCCCAGACACTATTGGGAGTTTCAAGTGGTACAGCCCTGAGAGCAGAGTAGGTACTCCTTTGAGCCACAGGCACCGCCCTGCTGCAATGTTCTAATTAAACTTAACATCTGACATGCCAATTCCACTCCTAGAGAAAACCTAATACGTGCACACTAATATGCATGAATGAAGATATACAAGCCAGGCTCGGCGCCTGCGGCCCAACAGACTAAGGCGCCAGCCACGTATCCCTGAGCTGGCGAGTTCGAATCCAGCCCGGGCCCGCCACACAACAATGACGGCTGCAACCAAACAATGGCCAGGCGTTGTGGCGGGCGCCTGTGGTCCCAGCTACTTGGGAGGAAGAGACAGGAGACTCGCTGGAGCCCAGGAATTGGAGGTTGCTGTGAGCTGTGATGCCACAGCACTCTATCCAGGGTGACAGCTTGAGGCTCTGTCTCAAAAAAATATATAGATACAAGCCAAACTAACGAGTTAGTTTCTACGTCCATCCACAGGGGACTGATCCATAAATTATAATATACTTATGCCGGAAAATAGTTTGTAGACAAGTAAGAGATGAATTAAAAGAACAGAGAAGAGCTACCCACATGAAAAAACCTCCAAGATCTATTATGTGAAAAACAAACAGCAAAACAATATATAAGATACAATCTGATTTGTGCGCACAAAAGGAAGGAAACCGAATGTATGTGCGTCTACACCGGCCGCCAGCTTCAGGGTGTGCATCTAACTCCTAAACCAGTTCCCCCTGGAGGAGCCGGCAGGAGTGGCAGCTGGGAGGGCACTGGGCCAAGGGGACTTGACGTGTCTCTCTTCTATCCTTCCGTACTACTGGAATGGAGGGCAGGGGACAGGAATAGACTAGACCCACGTGTCCCCTGTATAATAAGTTAATAAAAAAAGGAACCGAACCAATTAAAAAAATGCTATTACCACCCCACAAGAGGGTTCTTATGCCGACATAAAATTGCTGCACTCAGCTGAACAGCTTCTGTGCTGGGTTCTCAAGTCTTCCAAGCCTTACAAAGTTCAAGCCAAGTTCTAAGCCACTGACAGGCTGGATCAGCATCAACAGGGAAGAAGCGAAACGTGGGATTTGAGGAGAACTTCAGCGAAAGCTCTGTGGCGGCTGCACGCCTGTCCCACACTGAACCTGCCTTAGTTCTGGGCCTCCCTCCTGTCACCTCCACAAGATGAGAAAAAAGCCAAAACCAGGATTAAGAGAAAATTCCCTTTCCCACAGCAGAGGAGAGGCCCCCACGGTCACCAACACAGCTGTCTCCAGGCGAAGCCAACCTCCACCCTCCCCACGAAGGCACCACATGCCAGGCTCCGGGACTGCAGGACGGCCAAGACTGCCCGCCCAGGGCCCATTCAGTCGAGTCCCTCCACTTCGGCAAACAGCCCAGGAGTCTTTTTGGACTTACCACTGAAATCCAAGCTGAACCAAGATACAAATCAGATGCTTCTGCCAACAAAACAGCAACAACATGGAAAAAAGAATGATAAATCAATGGTATTCTGGCTAAATATATACTTCTTTCTGCTTGCCTAAGCAGTGGCACTGCTGCAGATTTAAACATTTGATAAATATCTGTTTCTGCTTCCCAGTCTTAATTAAAACAAACACACCCCCACAAACACACACAACTAACACGAAAAGCAAAAAGAAAAACAAAGGGGCTCTGCTGAGCACTTACGGATCACGAGGTAGGCGTGGCAGGCAAAGGGTGCAGGAGAAAACTCTGCTCTGATTAAAACCCGTAACCTGCCTGGCAAGGGCTCCTGCCACACAGAACAAACTCACTGAAGACTTGAACAGTCCATAGTTAGAAGTGTTCTCTTTGGGGGAAAGGAGTAAGCACCAAGCAGAAGGTGGCTAAGCGGAGTCGTCCAGAGACTCCCCAGCAGAGACCCTGGGGCTGAAGACGGTGGGAAGCAGTCACCTCAACAAAGGTAAACCTGCCACCTCTTCCCAGGGAGATCACGGCCCAAATAAGGCCAGAGCCCGAGCAACTGCCCTCCAGCCTGACCAGAGGAAAAACAAACTATCTGAAGGGCTGGGATATTACACAATGTGGGAAAAGGGAAGCTCAAAAGCAAGTTTCTTACTGGGTCTGGCACTCACTAGGGAACAGGGCACAAGACAGGATGTCCCTGACCTGCCAACAGACTCCAGCCAATCACCTCCCTGTGCTGACTCGGCTCCTGTGACCTTCAGGGGAGGGCGGCCTCAACTTCCCTCGCCATTCATTACCACACCTGGTTCCTAGTCAGTCCCTGACTTGGCAACCACATGTTAACTCCACCTGGGGCAGATCAACCTCGGAGATCAGCTGGAACTGAGGACTAAACCCCGTGGGTCCCCCGTGCTGTGGGAGAGTGAAGGACTATGCCCCAGAACGACGTCTTCCTTCTCGCACTTTTTTCTTGAAGTTTCAAAGCTCAAACCAGTATTTCCCAAAATGCGGTCCGTGGGTTGCAGTTTCAGCCTCTGAGATGCTCCTAGGAAGGTAGGAATGGGAAGGCCGGGGGAGGTACAGAGAGGGGACGGCTGAGACCTTCTCTAGCTCAGCTAAGAGACCAAGGGAGGCACTTCTGGTTTCTGCAGAGATGTTTTTGGTCCGTGCACAGCTACTGTGCCCAGCCACCAGCCCTGGGAAGGTCTGAGCTGATAGGAGGAATGGGAAGGAATGAGGAGAGTGAAGGGAACACGCAGACTTGAGTCTCGTCCACACCGACTCACATATCCAAAGGGACTGAGCTCTGTGGATTCTGAAAAGTTCTCTTTCCTCCACCCGCCACAGCCACTGTCTTCACCTTCATGTCGTAAGTTCAGGCTCTCGTGCCAACCACTTTAATGGATTTGTTTCTCCTAATTTCTACTTCACAGCTGCACTAGCTTTCTAGAAAACAGACCTGACCCTCTCCCTTAATGAACCCCAGCCTCCAGGACTGAGTCCCCAGCCCTTGGCAGAGTGTGCAAGGCCCCTGCCCACCTTTCTAGCTGGAAGCATAGGCTCTGGAACCCCTCAGATCTCAGCCAACTGTGAGATGAATCGCTTGCTGGCTGTGTCGATGCCCGTGTGTTTCTGTACCCCTTCCACATCTGCGTGTTGGGGACAGCGTGATCAACCTCCCAGAGAGGCTGATTCAGAGCCTAATTCTCCAAGAACATTCGCAACTCCAGCATCCCCAAACTGGCTCCAGGGTCCTCTCTCATCCCCACCTTGCTGTGTCTCACTCGTTCATTCTTTGTGATAAATGAACAAAATTAACTCCAAAGAAGGCACATGAAAGATGTAAAAACTGAGGGTCATCAACATAAAAACTAGGCTACCAAAATGTGAGAGATATCAAAATTAATGATCAAAACAATGTGGGAGGAGAGAACCAATGGAAAGAGAAAGCAAACATTATTTGGGGTAGGAAATTGTTTTTAATATATAAATCTCTGACATTTTGGACCTCACTTTTTCAAAGATTTAGGGTGGTGACATTTCAGTAGCTGACAAGACAGTCCTTTTTCTAAAAAAAAAACTATTTCTTAATTAATATCTTTGGAGAACTAAGAAGCACTTTAATAGACTGACTGAATCTTAATAAAATTCTCAGAGAAATTCTGGCACCAGTCACAACAAACACCCTCTTGAAACTTAATTTCCTTTCAGCATACAATTTACTAGGGAAACTCATTTATGATGCCACCACTTCCAGTCAAATCTGCCTGGAGCACAGAAACTTCAAAGTTCCAAAAGAGAACCTGATAGGACGAGATGGAAATTGGTCCCATATTTAGACAAATCTGACATCTAACAGAATGTCCCCGCACCAAACCTTCCAGCTTTGCCAGTCAGCCAGATTCAGCTCCCCTCTCCCCCACCCTTTCTCCCACTCTACACTCAGGGCCTCCCTCCAGATACAACCCCCAAATTCAGTATTCCAATAAAACAAATAAAAAAAGGTGAGAGGGTCACAAAATGAACAAAGGGAAACTAGTTACATCCACTTTCAACTTTCTATCAAAGACCTATCCTTTCTGGCTTATGGTTTTTCCAATTCCCTTCTCTTAGACAAAAGACGACCGCAGGCCCTGGAATGTTCACTGTGTGTTAGGGGTTCCAGTGGGAAGGCAAAAGCTAGATTTTTAAGTACAAAAACATACCTTAAAAGCCCCCCCCCCCCCGTCCTCATGAAAATCTTGGAATCCCTGGCTCGGCGCCTGTGGCTCAACGGGCTAAGGAGCTAGCCACGTACACCTGAGCTGGCAGGTTCGAATCCAGCCTGGGCCCGCCAAACAACAATGACGGCTGCAACCAAAAAATGGCCGGGCGTTGTGGCGGGCGCCTGTAGTCCCAGCTACTTGGGAGGCACAGGCAGGAGACTTGCTTGAACCCAGGAATTGGAGATTGCTGTGAGCTGTGATGCCACAGCACTCTATCCAGGGCGACAGC
>CAUYRH010096833.1:0-10270 GCA_963574655.1 Perodicticus potto
CAAGTAGCTGGGACTACAGGCACCCGATGCAACACCTAGCTATTTTTCTTTTTTTGTTATTGTTGTCGTTGTTTTAGCAGGCCCTGGCTAGGTTCAAACCCACTGGCCCTGGTACATGTGGCCAGCTCCCTAATCACTGAGCTATGAGCACCAAGCCTTATGGAACAATTTCTGTAGGATAGGTACCAGTTCTCCATAGGTCTCTTATAATTTGTCTGTGAAGCCATCTGGTCTGGGGCTCATTATTGGTCTGTTCAGGATTTCTATTTCTTCCTAATTGAGTCTTGGGAGGTTTTGTGTTTTCAGGAATTTTTCCATTTCTTCTATGTTTTCTAGGTGATGTGATAGAGATTTTCATAGTATTCATGGATGATTTTTATATTTCTGTGGTGCAAGGGTATCAGTTTTAATATTTCCTTTATTCATTTCTGATTGAGCTCTTTTATTTCTGGTCAATCTAGCAAGAGGTATATCAATTTTATTTATCTTTTCAAACAACCAACTTTTTGTTTCATTAATTCTTTGTATTATTTTTCTTTTTGTTTCCATTTCCTTTAGTTCTGCTCTATTTCTTCTGTTTGGGTTTGGTTTGTTCTTTATTTTTCTAGTTCCTTGATATGTGACATTAGGTTGTTAATTTGTGATCTTTCTTTCTTTTTGATGTATGTATTAAGCCTATGAATTTTCCTCTTTTAAATGCTTTTGCCATATCCCATAGATTTTTGATAGCATGTGTCCCTCTTTTCATTCAATTTGAGAAATCTTTTGATTTTCATCTTAATTTTATCTTTGACCCAAGGATCATAAGGTAGCAGGTTGTTTAGTTTACTTCGTGTAGATGTGAGTATTTTTCTTGTAGTTGATTTTTAGTTTCATTTCACTGTGTTCTGAGAAGATACCAGATCTGATTTCTATTTTTTTAAATTTGCTGAGTCATGTTTTGTGGCCTAAGATATGATCAGTCTGGAAGTATGTCCCTTGTGCTGATGAGAAGAGTGTATATTCAGTAATTTGGGGGTAGAATGTTCTGTACATGTGTGTTAGGATCATTTGTTCTAGAGTATCATTTAACCTCTGTGTTTCTTTATTGATTTTTTGCTTTGATGATGTGTTGGATTCTATCAGTGAGGTGTTAAAGTTCCCAGAATTATAGGGCTACTGTTTATCTCTTTGCTTAAATCTAGTAAGTTTATCCAATGTGAGAATGACTATATCTGCTCTTTTGGTTTTCAATTGTGGTGAATACTGTAGGAGCTCTGGTAGGAGTTGACCACTGCCCTACATCGACTATCTCCTTATGTTGACCTAAATTGTATAGACAGACATGCATCACATGTACTCAGTGGAAAGCTGACCTCTATATATTGACTGCCTCTGTAGCTTCTATCTTGGACACATGGAATGTGAAATAAAATATTAGTTTATAACTTGACCATTTGAGTCCAATCTACAAAAAGGTAGAAACTGTGGGCTTTCCCCCTTAGTTGTATTATTTTTTGTTTAGCATAAGTTCTTTTTTCATGTTTTTTAGTCCTAGCATCCTATTGTTTATCACGTGCTGCAGAAGATTTTTTCAATGTGAAAGAGAGATTTGAATTGTAGGTATATCCTAAAATTACTGAAAGATTTTACAGTTAATTGAGAAAGGAAAAAAGTCAAAGGGAAAAGTTGATCCTCTACATTTTCTGGAAAGCATCAGCCAATAAAAGATGGTGGAACATTTTGGTGTTAGCAAGACCACAGTTAGCAACATCCAGAAACAGAAGCAGGAGAGATATGGCAAGGAAAGAGGAGACCTACAATGGAAAAGGAGAAACATTTCCCTTGATGAAGTCAGTGAAGCCACATTAAGCTGGTGCAGACATATGAGGGCACTTAGCACTCAAATCTCCTGGCTTATGATCTAAGAAGTTGCTAAAAAATTTGCACAGGAATTTGGGGTGGCCTATTTCCAAGTATCAAGTGGATGGCTTGAGAAATTTAAACTGTGACATAAAATTTCCCAGAAAGTCTCACATGGCGAATTCAATGAAGTTACAGTAGAAGTTGTGGAAGAGTTCATCAAAAAGTTCCTAGACTTCATCAGAGGCTTTAAATATGATGACATTTTAAAAATGCTGATGAGTACAGATTCTTTTTTAAGGTGATGCCTGACAGGGGCCTCATCATAAGGAGTCACAAATGTAAGAGTGGGAAACTTTCCCAAGAATGTTTCACAATTCTAGTTTGTGCTAGTTCAAATTGGAGGGAAACAAAAGCCCTTGGTGATTGGTAAATTGGCAAAGCCACATGCACTCAAGAACCTGTAGTCAAAGACCTTCCTGTCACTTGGAGATCAAACAAATGCACATGGATGACTGGTGCCCTATTTGAAGAGTGAGTAAGGAGTATTGACTGAGAAAGGAAGAAGAATAAAGGATCTATTCTATTGAGAGTAGATAATTGTCCTGGCTACTTGAAATGAGTAATCTCACAAATATGACATAGGAATTTCAGCCTCCAAGCATGACCGCAAAAATCCAACTTCTTGATCAAGCCATCATGAAAACATTGGAAATGCAGTACCAAGTTCGGCTCCTGCAGAAGGTCATTACAAGAACACAAACCTGTGGTTTGCCTGTGGCAGGAACTTTATCTGCTGTATTAGTTAATGCTCTGGATGGTGTCCTCTGAATCAGTTCAGCTTAGAATAAAGTTCAGCTAGAAATGATACAGAAATGTTTCAAGCAAATTGAATTTGTCACATTCCAAGAACATGATGTTTTGGCACCATCAGACAGTGCATCTCCCATGGCAGAATTTGAAGGAGTAGATTTTGAAGATTTTGTTGCAATGGATGATGAAGTGGCAACTGGCAATGAACCTGACCCGGAAGCAATTTTCCAAGCAATAAGGACTGATAAACCAGTGTAAAAGTGCATGAAGCAGCTGGTGAAGTGTAAGCAGCAAGTGAGGATAATGCAGAAATTTCAGAGACTCCAAAAGAAGAGAAAATCAGACATCTGATAATTCATTTTGAAGTCATTTGCTGTGGAAAAATTCCCAGGTGTGCTGAGTTGTATAGCCAGCATGGAGAGTGCTTTTTCCTCTATAAGGCCAGTGGGAGCTTTGAGGCTAGGGCTCTGGGGAACAATGGCAGTGAAGAGCTTCATAGCTGAGTGTGGGATCCCAGTGGCAGCATATGATCCTCAGAAGTGGAGCCACAGGGCCGTGTGGCAATGGAGGATCTTCAGGGATGGAGCCTGAGAAGGACTGGAGCCTCTATTATTATTTTTAATAGTTCCGCCATTATAGTAATAGGGTATTATGGATTTGATGGTGTACTTTTACCAGTGAATTTTATACATTAATAATCTTTTCTTTTACTCATTAATGTCCTTTTCTCTAAGCCTGAAGAACTCTGTAGCATTTCTTGTAATTCACAGCTTCTGTTTGTCTAAAAAAGTCTTTCTCTCTTTTTCATTTCTGAAAGTCAGCTTTGTTGGGTACAGTAATTGTGGTTGCAAGTTGTTTTCTTCAGCACTTTGAATATATTATCCCATTCTCTCCTGGTCTGTACATTTTCTGATGAGAAGTCTGCTGCTAGGAGTATTAGAGGAGCTTCCTTATATTTTATTTGCTTCTTTTCTTTGTTGCTTTCAGGATTCTTTCTTTGTCTTTTACCTTTTGGTTATAACACGTCTTAGTGTAGTTTTATTTGAATTGAATCTGATAAGAGACTTTTGACCTTCCTGTACCTTAACACTCATATCTTTCTCTAGTTTTGGAAACTTTTCCACTGTAATTTTGTAAAATCACATTTCTATCCCTTTACCTTTCTCTATGCCCTTCTTGAACAAATGACTAATATATTACCTCTCGCTTTGATACTATCATATACATCCTGTAAACTTTTTTTATTCTTTTTTCTTTTTTTTATAACCTTTGATTGTATATTTTCAAAATAAACTTTCTTCAAGTTTACAGATTCTTTCCTTTGCTTGGTCAATTCTTTTGTTGATGCCCTCTATTTTATTTTTCATTTTGTTCATTGTATTTGTTACTTCTAGGGTTGTTTTTGTTTGAGTTTCTTAAAAAGTATTTTAATCTCTGTATTTGACTTCTCATTCTGGTCACTTATTACTTTCCTCATTTCATGGAGTTGTTTCACTGTATTTTCTTGAAGTTTAGTAGCTTCCTTAAAAACAGCTAATTTGAATTCTCTGTTAGGCAGTTCACACATCTTCATCTCTTTGGGGTCAGTCACTGGAATCTTATTTGGTCGATTTGGTGAATCGCATTTCTCTTATTGTTCCTTATTGTCATACACTGATGTCTGCGTATTGAAGTAAGGTTTTTATTCTAGTCTTTGCAGCCTGACTTTTTTCTGGGACTATCCTTCAACAGTTACCCTATTCAGAGATTCTGGGCAAGTTGTCTGGTGTGGTCCTAATCTCATGACTGCTGTAGCTGTTGTAATGCTAGGAGGTGCCTTAAGATCAGGACTTCCATGCCAAGTTCAGTGTTGGAATCCTATGACCACCAAGGCTGGCACAACACTGGAATTCATGTAAATTCCAGGCTAGGGAAGCACTGATATGTGTCTGTAGCCAACGGCCACTGTGCCTGTCTGTCCCTGAGAGTTATTGAGAGCCCAAGGCGGCTATAGTCAGCTGGAAGTAATGCATGCCAGAACTTGATTTTCTTTTGAAGGATCTATTCTAGTTTGGGCTTGGGTGAGTCCGTAGGCTAATTCTGTGGGTACTAGCCCAAGAGCAATAGGGACTTCATAGTGCTGGGTTTTGCTGAAACAGGCTTGGAATTGGAGTCCAATGCAAAGTTCTATGCTTACTTTCCTTTCTTTTTCCCAAAAGGTATCTCTGTGCTGTGCTGTCTTAGTTTGGGGTAGAGGCGATGCGGATAGTGTAAAGCTGCTTCCTACTTATTCAATGCATCTTTTTTTATTACTATGCCATCTATAGGTGCTGTGATCTCTCACCTGGTTTCCTTAAGTCTTGAGAAGGTGTATTTTTTTTGTGTGAATAGTTGTTCAAATTGATGTTTCTGTTTGTTTGTGTGGATGATTGCTGGAGAGTCCTATTTCTCCACTTACTTTGCCCTCCCATGGGTAAACTTTTAGAAAACTAGGAAAAGAAGTAAATTTATTATTCTTTTAAAGAATATCTTTAAAAAATTCTGCAAAGATAAACATGACATAATTCCTGTCTTCAAGGGTCTCATAGTCAGATAGACATAGATATAAAAGCTTTAAACTACAAAATCATTTTTTTAAAGTTTTCTTAAGAGAGGAGAAAATCATGGTAACATTAATTAAATCAGTTATCACATTTTAATTTCTTTTTATATAATAATTCTGCTCAAATATTCTTTTTTAAATAACCTAACAGTGCAATCTTCCTGCATGTATTGCACCATTTTATCTGTAATTATATCCTACAGAAAAGTTTATAAATGTTCTGCTAAAATCAAGCTGCACTAGGAATATGCCACTCAGTCTACATGACATTTTGTCTCAGATTTTTTTGGTTCTAGGGAAATTTTGACATAATTTAAAACCTTAAAAATTGTATTTTATTACTAAATATAATGTTTACAGGTTCACTTGCCACATTGTGGCATCTCTGTACTTTAAGGAAGGTAGATACTCATGAATAGGGAGAGAAATAGAATGAAGGTCAAGAATGGGGTGGGAGAAAACTCAAAAGAAGGGCCCAAGGTAAGGACATGGATTATGATTCTTATTCTGCAACAACAACCAAAAAACTTGGTAATTTAGTGTTATTTTGTTTGAGTTAATTAATAACTACAAATGTCAAAATCTCCATTCTGATTCCTGAGTTTTACTTTATCCTGAACTACACTATTCTCAGAAAATTTGATAAGGCTTAGAGATGGGTCCTTTGAAAATATCACCCAACAATAAAATGTTTAAGTTTTTTGAAATGACTTTAAAATTTTCATGTTTACTTTAAGTATTTTATTGCATTTTCAAACAATATAAGTCTTAAATAGATTTGGGGGGAAAAAGTCTTTTCCTTTACTACAGAGAGTTTGAGAAACACTGTAATATGTTCCATTGAAATTAAGAAATGCTGGGGGTGGCGCCTGTGGCTCATTAAGTAGGGCGCTGTCCCCATATACTGAAGGTGGCGGGTTCAAACCAGGCCTCGGCTGAATTGCAAAACAGAAAAATAGCTGGGCATTGTGGTAGGCGCCTGTAATCCCAGCTACTGGGGAGGCTGAGGCAAGAGAATTAGCTAAGCCCAGGAGTTGGAGGTTGCTGTGAGCCGTGTGACGCCACAGTACTCTACCAAGGGTGATAAAGAGACTCTGTCTCTACAAAAAAAAAAAAAAAAGAAAAAGAAATTAAGAAATGCTATCCATTAAAAAGATACTATGAAGAATGAAAAGATAAGCTACACAATTGAAGAAAATGTGTACAACACATATAACTGACAAAAACCTAGTATCTGAAATGTGTATAGAACTCATTCAAGTTAATTATAACAAAATGGGTAAAAAATGTGTAGAGGCACTACATAGAAAGAAAAATATTAATGTCCTATAAACAAGTTAAAAGGCCTTCACCTCATTAGTCATCCGGGAAATGAAAATTAAAACCACATTAAAAAACCACACAATCACCAGATGGCAGAAATTTAAAAGCTTCACAAACCTAAATATTGGTAGGGAGCTTGACTTACATAATTTTTCAAATATTTATTGCTGTAAGAGTGAAAATTGGTTAAACTACTTGTGAAAACTCATTGATACCTACCAAAGCTGAGAACACACACATATACCCTATAACCTGGCCATTCTTAAGGACCCAGTAGAAATGTGTTATATATGTGAAGCAAAGGAAATGTACAAAGGTATTCATAGAAAGATTTATAATTGCCCTCAAATGAAAACAACCCAGATGCCTCTTGACAGAAGAATGAATAAATAAATTGTTGTATAGTCACACAATGGAATACTCTATAGAAGTTATTCTTAAAACATGGACCATGAGCCAGAAGCATCAGTATTATCTGGGAATTTGTCAGAAATGCAGACTCTTGGGTCCCACTTCAGACCTAGCACATTACAAACTCTTGAGAGTGGGGCCTGGCTCTGTGTGCGCTAAAGATTGCATTGAGAATTGCTGTTTCTCTCCTGTCTGTAGAATTTTCTCTGGGCAGAGATTAAAATGAATAAATTATAGCTTTGGCTGAACATGAATAAGTTAGGCAAAGACATTCTGTCGTCCTGTTTTTTTTTTTTTTTTTGAGACAGAGCCTCAAGTTGTCACCCTGGATAGAGTACTGTGGCATCACAGCTCACAGCAACCTCCAATTCCTGGGCTCAAGTGAGTCTCTTGCCTCCGCCTCCCTAGTAGCTGGGACTACAGGCGCCCACCACAATGCCCGGCCATTTTTTGGTTGCAGCTGTCATTGCTGTTTGGCGGGCCCGGGTTTGATTCGAACTCGCCAGCTCAGGTGTACGGGGCTGGGGCCTTCCCCCATTAAGCCACAGGGGTTGAGCCTTTTTTTTTTTTTTTTTTTTGGGACAGCATCTCAAGCTGTTACACTGGGTCATGGCATCATAGCTCACAGCAACCTCCAACTCTTGGGCTCAAGCGATCCTCTTGCCTTAGTTTTTCTATTTTTAGTAGAGATGGAGTTTCACTCTTGCTCAGTCTGGTCTTGAACTCGTGACCTCAATCAATCCGCTCACCTTGGCCTCCCAGAGTGCTAGAGTTACAGGCATGAGCCACCATGTTTGGCCCTTGTCCTGGGGATTTTCATGGTTCTCTAAGAGGTCAGCAGAACATGTTAGTGGACTGACTTGTCTATAAATTCAGAAATGTGCGCATGTTCTGATGGCTCACATCCAGACAGTCAGCTCCATCTCGGGGCTGAAGTACCATGACGGGGAGTAGTAGAGGTGACTAAAGTGGTCTGGGGATGAAGGGTGCCCTTTGGACCCATTCAGACTCTTTCAATGAAGTTGCCCCAATCCCTGCGAGGTTCTCGAGCCAGGAACTCCCAGGCCTGGCTGTGGTTGAAGTTCTGCTGCTGAAAGTCCCAGGGTGCTGGGTAGAGAAAGTCTATGGAAACCAGACACCCCCAGACTGAGACGCTGGTGGAGGCAGAAGCTCTGGGGACCTGCTTGGCTCACCCTGGCTCTGTACCTCTGTCGTCGTTTCTGTGGTCATTGTGATTGCTGTTGCCAAGACAATTCGGACTATGCCATACCTGTTAGAGATTTTCTCCAGTATTGGTTGCTGCTTTTTGTTTGTTTGTTTGATTTGTAATAGACAGTGCATTTTGGTGTTGCCTCCATGAAGGCCACGTGTTCCTGAGGTTCTTGCTTCCTTCACTCCAAGTTTTCCTTAAATTTTAACAATTTTTGGAAGGGTCATGAGGTAGATATAAAAGTCAAAATGTTCTAAAATATGAAAACAATCCATTAAAGCTTCCTGTCCCCAAGTAGCTTCTGGCCAGTGGACAGATCATGACTCCAGGTGGTCCTTCCTGGCTCCAAGCCCTCTCAGGCTGTTTTCAGTCATTCTCATTCTTTATCTGCCTGTCCTTGTCAGGATGACTTCCCAGCTTACAGGAACCCATCCCATTCCCCACAGAGTCCAAGAGCTGCAGCTAAGAGTTGACCCATTAGGACACAAAGATTTGGACCCTGGAGCTTTTGGCTGTCCTATTTTTCATGTTATAGTTGCTAGTTTTATTTCACCAAATGTGTAATATTTGCAGCACTTAGTTTCTGGAAGCTGGTGGGTTTTGTCTGCACAGGGCTCTACTCGTGGAAGAAGGGTGGACCCCACGCTTCTCAGCACACATGCACAGCTCAACTCCATCCAGACCCCAGGAAATCAGCTTCTCAGGCTTCTGACCAGAGCAGGTGGTCAGTGTCTTGTGGGAAACCAGCCCAAGATGTGAATTGTAGCCCCTGGTCCTCAACTCCAAATTTCACATAGTTTCTACCCAAAATAGGCAAACTGGAGCGGTGACTTCAATACATAATTTAGGCTCCAATTATGACTCTTTGTCCAAACAAAGCTTTGCCCTAAATACATTAGCTATTATTGGTGATTGGTCTTAGTCAAAAGTTCATTTCCATGGTGTGTAACCAGGAAACTTTACATCTTAACCACAATAGCATGTATAATGTCTTGGGAAATATTTAAATATAATATGCTAAGCATGAAATCCAAGAGAGAGACAACCATGTACAGAATGGTTTTATTTTTATCCACATCAGCCACTTGTAGCCTAGTTTCATAAAGGAGAAAAAAATATGTTTACTGCCTGCTAAGTAGGTGTACAGCCTGGTTTCAGAACACTTACTAAATAAAGTGTTAAAACTGCTTTGCATTTTCAGATTGTCATATCCCAAGCCATCAAGTTTATATTTCAGCCCCAACCCAGACTATCCTAGATTTTTGCTGTCAGCAATGTTTAACATTTGGTTTACCCTTGTTATTTACGCACTGGGAATGGATGGCTGATGATCTTGAGGTGGATTCAGCTTTTGTTAAAACATATGCTGTTCATGACACGTGCTATATGCATTCATCTTACTAAATGTACACATGTTTATTAGAAGACTGTGAAGCACAAAGGTTCTGTTAGGAAAGTGGTTTGAGAGCTGAAGATTGTCTAATTTACAAAGGAGATATAGGGGTGGCCCTAAAGATAGTGTGCAATTTAAAATAGTTGTCTATTTTAGTCAACTTTATGGCTACCCTGTATGAAAGGGATAGAAAGCAGGGGAGCAGTAACTACTTGCTTGCTTAATTTCGGAACTACTAGCATAGTCCTTCGCTGGGGAGTGAATTTCAGAATTTCAGAGGAGTGGATTAAGTAAAAATATTGTGTAGAAGAAGGAGGACACCATTTTATAGTGCTGTTTGGTATTTTTTTAAATTCATCCATAGACCTTTAGGATGTCCTTGGGAAAAAAAGGGTTTGGAGTCACATAAGTTTGTAAAATGTCATACATTGTAGCTCCTTTCTGGAAACTCATAGAATATCATAGCACCATAAAACCTCTGAAGAAAACTGATTCACTTTAAATGGACCTTAGTGTGCTCCTTTTAGGAGACAGGTATTGATGTCCTATCATGTAGATATTGATACCGGAATTTCAGGCTCTTGGTCTCGGCGATTCAAAGAAGGAATCGACGGACCACAATAGTGGTGGTAAGTTAGGATTTATTTACAGGAAAGAATTATAAGTAGAGGAAGAACTAAACCTCCAGGCAAGAGGA
>CAUYRH010096834.1:0-21485 GCA_963574655.1 Perodicticus potto
GAACATATTCTTCTTAGCAAAGTATCTCAAGAATGGAAGAAAAAGTATCCAATGTACTCAGCCCTACTATGAAGCTAATCTATAGCTTTCATATGAAGGCTAAAACTCAGTTATAGCACAAGAAATGGGGAGGGAGGCAAGGGAGGGGAGGGAAGGGGGAGGATGGGTGGAGGGAGGGTGATGGGTGGGATGACACTTACAGTGCATCTTAGATGGGTACCAGTGAAAATTACTAAATGCAGAATATAAATGTCTTCATAGAGGGATTAAAAGGCCATGAAGGCTATGTTAAAACAAAACAAAACAAAACAAAACACAATTAACGGGGCATCCTGGTGGGTGTCTATAGTCTGAGCTACTTGGGAGGCTGAGGCAGGAGAATCACTTGAACCCAGGAATGTGAGGTTGCTGTGAGTGAGGCTGGTGCCAGGGCATTCAGAGTGAGACTTTTGTCTCAAGAAAAAAAATTGACAAAAATGAGGAAGCTAAAACATCTGTGTATATATGCTTTCTATATTCTTTGTTTCTTGCTTTAGGAATGCTGAGTGACATTTGCTTGGCTATATTGGTACGTAGAAAGAGATGTGATGAGAAGCGGGCCAGAAGTCCTTTACCCTTTTAGCAAAATGCCCTCTAGCAAGGATGTGTGCTATAGGGGAAGGTGGGCCCACCCTATCAGGCTGGGAATGGAAACAACCAGAGACAAAGGAATATGGCACAGTAACGAGTTCTCATCTGTCAGATGTCAGCCTGCTGATGTCGTCTAAGGATAAGGCACTCAACAATTCTTAGAAGGTGCTAATAACAGCACCGTACACGGCAGAGCCTCTTACAGTTTCATAGCGCTTCACATGCACGATCGGTTCTCATTTCGCCATGATGTTGTGAGGAGCCTGCAGTAAATGTTATCATTCCCATTTTGTAGATGAGTAAACACATTCCGAGAAGTGAAGTGAGCAGACCCAAGGTCACTCAGCCACTCAGCTTGGGGGTTGAAACCCAAGTCCTCACTCTGGGCTCATTACTCCTGTCCAGTGAACTAAGAGCTAAACAGCCTGGTTTTTCTATGGAACCTCTCTACTTTTATTATTGAGTGTGCTTGCACATATTCCAGACCTCCCAAAATTATTAGATAATTCTGTACTCAGCTGCAGAAGCTAAAAGAGATAGCCTGTTTTTTAACCTTGTGTCTCTTTTTGGTCCAACAGAAAACCAAATTTCTCATCCCAATCTACTAGACTTTGAGGATGGCTGGCTGTCCAGGAGAGGCCGTGTTTGTTGCTAGTGAAACACGAGGCTGTGGATACTTCTGTTACTACATGGAAGGTCCACGGCTTCTGAACAGAAGAAATCTCAGGACAGATGGCAATCAGGCCTTAGAACGTGCAGCCTCACAGGTGGATGAGGTACTGATGATGGATGATCCCCTGTTATGGATTTGTCTTCCTCTCTCCTAATCTATATTCCAAGCTGTTACCATGAGTAAATCTTACCATGTCTCATGAATGTATTACTCTACTTTGAGTTGAATAAAATAGGGGGAAATATGTTGAAGCTGTGCTAGCAGGATAGGAAATATGTCTAAAGTAGAATATCCATCATGAATAATATTAATCTCTACCATTCTCAGAGTGAATAATTATTATACAGGTGGTTGCCTATTTGCATGGCTTGGTATTTATCCTTTCAGAATTTCCAGGTGATAATTTGTTTGAGGAAGAATTCTTCCAGAAACCATTCTTACACTTATTGTCAGTTTCCTTAATGAAGAATGGGAAGCCAAAGCCACTAGGTCTAACTGCAAAGACAACCAGTAGGCAACAGTCCGGTCTCCACCTGCTAAAGTCTTAACTGCTGGCAAAACTGATAGACGACTTGTCTGTCCCAAATCTTCCCATCTGCGAGCAGCCACCACACCTCGGACTCATTCCCTCCTAAGGCTGGCATGTGTATCTCCAAGTGTACACGTTTGAGATGTTTTACTCATACCCATGATCTCCGATGAGATGATCTTGGTAATGATAACCATGAGGATATCACAGCCTTTAAGGCACACTCTTTAAATAGCCTCAATTTCTTTCAACAACAATTTGAAATGGGAAGAACCATCCCATTTTACACATTTCAAAACAAAGGCTTAGATAGGTTTAGTACTTTGTCCAAGGTCATGCAACTACCGACTGGGACTTGAACCTAGTTCTGTCTGCCTCCAAGTCAAAGCCCGGCCCAGTGCCAAGATGCTGGCTTCAAGGTAGGGAATTGAACCTAGTTCTGTCTGCCTCCAACTCAAAGCTCGGCCCAGTGCCGAGATGCTGGCTTCCCTGTGGGAACCATCAGAGGCTGCTGGAAAACATGGGCCTGAGAGAACTTTTAAATATGAAATGATAACTCTTTGCCTACTGAGATTCTTATTTAAAAAAAAACCCAGAGGAAGATCATACTTATATATTTATTCCACATTCATGTACAATATTTACATTTACAAAATGCTTTAGTGCATAACAGAATGGGCAGAAATTTTTATTTGGGCATATAATTGTCTTTTCTTTCATATTCATTTATTCCTTTGATTTATATAATGTGTTCTCCACTTGGTCTTCTGAGAGTACGTACAATGGTAGCAAATCTAAAATAATATTAATAAAATATTATTTTGTATCACTCACAGGGAAAACCGATGAGGGCCATGTACGACTCCGTTCTTTATAAACGCTATACCAGAGAACATAATATGGTCCCCAAATACTGTCTGTAATACCAGCTGCGCTTATTCATGGTACTTAAAAAATACATTTAGTTCTTATTCGTGTGTGTGTGAAAGACACAGAGAGAGAGATTTACTTTCTTCTCTTGAGCAGTTGAAACGCTCCACACTGGGGCTCACGAACTGTGCTGAGCACTACCTGGGACAGGCAGACTGCTTCCTTCACTGAGCATCAAGCAGGAGTCCTCCCCAGAGCAGGTTGTCCTCCTGAAATGCTCCTCCCCACATGGTTGTGAGGCTGGCTCCTTCTTTACATCCAGGCCTGAAATCAAAGGCTACCAAGCCTATCCTGACCCCCGATCCAAAAGAACCACTTGTTGTGCTGTACCCTAGCTTTCTTTTATTTTGTTCTCCAGCACAGAATACTCTCGGTGAAGAACCCTGGAGTTCCAGGGTTTTGTGACAATAGATTAAAAACTACATTGATAAGCAAATGTTTGGTCCTTTCTGAGTTGCTATGATCTGCTTTAAAATGAGTATTTTAAAGGATCTCATTAGGGCAAAGTTTATGGAAGGCCTGCAAAAGATGGCCAGAGGCAAAGGCTCATATCTGGTCCCTTTATGGCTTTTAATTGACTGTGTGTAGAATCAGTAAATTAAAAATTTATTCTCAAAAAATTATTCTCATTATTAATTTTTTTTCTTGAAAAATTGTTGGCAGGATGCTTAATGAAACCTTGACTTTCAAAGGTGAGTGTGGAGGCCTGTAGGGTAGGAAGCCTTGTGGAAAGGCAAGCTGGTTAAATGCTTTGCACACCAGACTGCACATCCTTAACAATAATACATCCTTCCAACTAGGACCAACTGACTCAGAATCTTGGGGGAGAGGGGCATGGAGCCCAGGCACTACTATTTTTTTAAATGTGCCAGGTGATCAGATGTGTGGCCAGGGATGAGAGCCCCAGAGCAGAAGGCATCTAGTTGTGCACACCTGAGAAAAGTGAGTGATTGAGGTGGCAGTTGTCAGCAGCCCCTGCAGTCCCCAGGTCTACTGGGCTGAGGGACCTGATTTCACTCAGCTCTGACTGAACTTAGACAGAGCTCAGGATTCCCTTCTCGACCTGCTGGTGGTTTCTGGAACTAGTCTTTCTATCTTCCAATGAGCTTGGCAGTGCCCCAGGACACCCTATTCTTGGAACCCACAGGGTTCCTTGTATACTGGCTCAATTTCCTAATTGTCCTTCAGCTGTCCCCCTGGACCCCTGTCCCAAACCTCAGCCTGTTTGTCTAGTGCCTGACCACTCTGGCTTAGTTCCTATGACCTCTTCCTCATGGAATTAAGTTCTCGTTCCTCATATCCCAAGCCACCAAATGGGGTCCTGCTTCTAACAAGGTGCACCCAGAATCACAATGGAATCTCCCTCCTGAGTCATCCCAGCCTGGAAACTCCTACTGCTACCAAATCTTCCGACTGGTCGATCTCCTTGAACTTGGACCCTTTAACAAAGCTTTTGGTCACATTGATTTGTGGAGAAATAATCTCCACCTCTTTAGCAAAAGGTCATGCAAAGTCACATATCAAGGGACCTCAATGCAGGGGAGGAGCATTTTGGGAGGAGCATTGGTCCCTAAAAATAGGGACCAATAATGTAGTCAGCTAATCACAGATTGGAGGCAAATAAGGGCGATGACGGTTGAGTACTTCTGGGAAAGAAGCAAAAATTGTAGAAACATCCATTATACAGGGAGAATGATTTGATCTGAGAAGAAAATAAGGTGGTTCTGGTGACAAAATCACAATCATGTGGCCATGAAGCATGAAAAGTCTGGCAACTCTTATGTAACTTGAGAAGGGCACACGATTTATTTGGAAAGGTTAATAATCAAAACTTCAGAAGGCTTGAGCCAAGGGAGAGAATGGCTGGGATTTGACCTTGGCAAAGCCTGGTGAGCCTGCACGCAGAGCTGTCTTCCCCCAGAAAGGGAGCCCAGGAGCCAGGGCCACTGTGGCTGCAGTGGGGGGTATTGGAAGCCCCTCCGATTTGTTGCATATTTGTGTTCCATTCATTGTTTTGCTTCTGTGCAGGAACCTCCACTCTCAGAATTGCCTCTTCTCCAGGCACCTGGGTGGACTGTACTTCCCTGCCCCTTTGAAATGTTAAATGGAAGTGTCATACGGCACTTCATTGTGCTAGTGATTAAGAGGCAAAGGGCTAATAACTAGAATCTACAGAGAACTCACATTAATCAACAAGAAAAGAGCAAATAACCCCATTGATAAGTAGGTATTAGACTTGAACAGGAAGTTCTCTCAGATGACAGACGAATGGCCAACAAACACATGAAAAAATGGATCCTGCAATTCCATTTCTAGGTATATACCCAGAAGAACAAAAGTTATTTTACCACAAAGACATTTGCACCAGAATGCTTCTTGCAGCTCAATTCATAATTGCAGAGTTGTGGAAGCAACCCAAATGCCCATCAACCCATGAATGGATCAACAAATTGTAGTATATGTACGCCATGGAATACTATTCAGCCATAAAACATGATGGAGACTTTACATCTTTTATGTTTACCTGGATGGAGTTGAAACACATTCTTCTTAGTAAAGTATCACAAGAATGGAAAAATAAATATCCAATGTGCTCACTACTAATATGAATCCAATATACAAACAATTATATGCTCATATGAACAATGAAACACAAATATAATCTAGTACAGGGGCAGGAGAATGAGGGAAGGGGGAGGGGGAGAGAGAAGGGCGATTGACAGGAGAGAGGGCGTGTGGTGAGATCTCACCTAATCTGCACTTTGTAAGGGTGTATAACATGCCCCCTGTGTGAGGGGCTCCTTTATAAATAGAACTTTACCCTGGAAGTGAGAACAATGTAATCTAAAACTTTCAAGTTAATATAAGGGTGTATTGTATTATATTATGTACCCTTATATTGGAATAAAAAAAAAGGAGAGAAAAGAAAAAGAAAAATTGTTCATCATCCCTAATCATCAGAGAAATGCAAATCAAAACCACTCTGAGATATCATCTAACTCCAGTGAGATTAACCCACGTCACAAAGACCCGCATATGCAGGTGCTGTGAGCATGTGGAAATAAGGGAACACTTGAATGCTGCTGGTGGGATTGCAAACTACTACAACCTCTATGGAAAGAAGCATGAAGAATTCTCAAAGAACTACAAAAGTTGACCTTCCATTTGATCCCACAATCCCATTACTAGGTATCTGCAAGCTCTGTCTCAACATCTGTGTGGGGGAGAGTGGAGGCAGACTGACCCAGGCAGCCAAGGTTTTGGAGCAGCTCACAGGCCAGACCCCTGTGTTTTCCAAAGCTAGATACACTGTCAGATCCTTTGGTGTCAGGAGAAACGAGGCGATCACAGTCCACGAGTCAGAGGAGCCAAGGCAGAAGAAATCCTTGGAGAAAGGTCTGAAGGTATGAGAGTATGAATTAAGAAGAAGTAACTTCTAAATGTCTTCATACAATAACTAAGAAAATGCCATGAAGGGCATGTTAAAAGGTTTGATGAAAACATTTCAGATTGCATATGAAACCAGCACATTGTACCCCTTGATTGCACTAATGTACGCAGCTATGATTTAATAATGATAAAAAAAAACAAAAAAAGAAAAAGTAACTTCTCAGATACTGGAAACTTTGGGATCCAGGAGCACATCGATCTGGGTATTAGATAGGACCCCAACATTGGTATCTCAGCCTGGACTTGCATGGGGCGCAGGGTAGGCCAGGTTTCAGCATTGCAGACAAGAAGCGCAGGACAGGCTGCATTGGGGCCAAACACAGAATCAGCAAAGATGAGGCCACGGGCTGGTTCCAGCAGAAGTATGATGGGATCATCCTTCCTGGAAAGTAAATTCCCGTTTCTATCCAGAAGGCCAATAAAAATGCTTTCAGTGAAAAAAAGAAAAAGAAGAAGAACAAAAATTATTTTACCATAAGACCATTTGCACCAGAAGATTTATCGCTGCTCAAGCCAACAATTGCCAAGACATGGAAGCAACCCAAGTACCATGGAGTACTATTCAGCCATCAGAAAAGATGGACAGTTCAGATCCGAGTCACGGCACCAAAAAAAAAAAAAAAAGATGGAGACTTTACATCTTTTGTGTTTACCTAGATGGAGTTGACACACATTCTTCCTAGTGAAGTATCTCAAGAATTTGGGAAAAAGTATCCAATATACTCAATACTAATATGAAACCAGTGTATAAACAACAACATGTCCACACAAAAGAATAAAACACAAGTATAGTCCAGCGGGGGGATAAGGTGGGGGAGGGCAATCGGTGGGATCTTACCTAATGTGCATAATATAAGAGTGTTCAGCTCAACTACAACTTGGACTTCACCTTAGAATTGAAAACACTGAAAAATACATGTTTGTACTCTCATGTTTATCAGAAATAATAAAAACAAGAGGCACAGCTCTATTTTGATGTTGTGTTTCCCTCCCGCAGTGAACTGTGAACCTCACCTTGAGATCGTGGCATCAGAAGACGGTGGAGCCTGGGGTCTTGAGTGCCTAAATTGCGCACAGCCACCTGCTGAGTCACACTGGACGTCCAGCCCGAAGCACACCGAGACCTTTGTTGTTTGAAGCCACTGAGCCTTGGAGGTTGCTTTCCAGCAGAGTCCAGCCGGTCCTGACTTTGCCCATGAATGTGTTCCTGTTAACTCTCTGGAACTGTATTTTGAGAGAGGGAAAATTGGGGGATACCACCTTCCTGTATTTACCTAAGTAGGCAGACTCCAGAGGATGGAGGATGAAAGACAACTAATACTTGTTGACATCCCACTTTATACCAGGCGCTGAGCTAGATGCTGTGCCTACCATCACCCTTCAGGACAGTATGGTCAGGAGACTGAATTCCCCTTAGAATACCAAGGGGATCAAACCCTAGTTTTGGTTAGATGTATTTATAGTTACTGTTCTGAGAATTCTTTTGTTCTTTCATTTCACCCAGATTTGTTTTTGCGGACCTTTGACCCACGAGGTGCGACAAACCCATGTGTTTGTTTAAACTCCAACCAACAAACACCCTCATGTTTGTTTTAAGGCAGAATGTCATCACCAGGATAGCTGGAAATGCCTCCCCGCTGGCTACAGGTTTTAAAAAGCGTGAGGCTTTCCCTGCTCGGTCAGGAGTTTGGAAAGAAATCGAATGAAACATAAAGGAAGCAGGTTTATTTGCGAGAAGGGGGAGAATGGAAGCGGCCTTCTGCTAACAGAGGCCCTTTTGTACGAAGGATAATTTCAGCTGCCATCTCTGCCACCCACAGAAACCTGCTACTTCAGGCTTCAGAAAAGCCCCGTTGACTTCCCGTGGACCTCACGATACAAAACCACAGCTCACCCTGTTCAGGCAGAAGGGACAATTCACCTGGCTGTTCCAACTCTGCAGCGCTGTCCTCCCCTGAGCGTGGTGGAGGGCAGAGCTTCCCAACATTCTCCCACTCCGGACATGACTTCACAACGGACAGCCAGGATTTTTCTCAAGTGTAACAATATTAATTATCAAGTCACTTTAAAACACGTGTGATGTATGTGGGCATTTATTTCACAGGAATGGTATAAAGATTAAATACTTAATGAATCCATTTTTCATATCAAGGATGTATTTGCCCTATGCCTAAATATATCTCTCCCTTCTGTTTCTCCTGAGAAATATAGCTATCTTTATTATGTAATCAGTAATATATCATTCCTTCTAAGCAGGATCTAATTTTAGCAACATGATGAATGGCCCCGGAATGTATTCCTCTGCCCTCTGCAGAAAGGAAAATATATCAGACCTGTTCAGGTGTGTGTCAGCTGGTGATGTTGTGAGCTTTCTGCTCCCCAAGTGACAGCCTGGGTTTTTGTGGCTGAAAGGCCCACGTTCTGTGTCTGTTTCAGCTTGTGCAGACACAGGGAGTGGTCGTGTGTGAATAATAAGCAGGGTTGCTAGTTCAGCCAGCGAGGTGTGTGGCTCTCTCGTGCCTGGGTTTATTGCCCCAACTAGAAAATGACCTATTGGTTTTCTCTGCAATTCACTCTTTGTGGAGGATTACACTCAAATCCCCGACTGCCTTCTCCTATTTTCTCCCATTTTGTCTTTAAACAAAGATATTTCCTTAAAATGCAGGAATCAGTCCCGTTCCATCATGAGGATTTAGTAACGTCGTCTTTCTTGAGCTTCCAGGGGAAAAAATGTTCATTTTTCTTTCACATTATATCTTTGGGTTTTGTAGCGGATTCTGCACATTCACGGCACCTTCTATCTATCTCAGAAACATTTTAACTTGAAGACTATTTTGCATTCATTTTTCATTATCTGTGGGAAAGTACCCTACCCCCGGTTTGGTGGGAATTGAGACTCAGAGAGATTAAATGACTTATTCAAGTTCAGGGATGTGCCCTTATAAGGTCTGAAACCTAATTCTCCATTTTACACTTTCACCTATGAGTAATTTCTAATGACACCTATGTAAGATGGCAGAGAAAAGTTAGAGGTGTTTCTCTTTCCAACAACTGTAAACATGAAAATTAAATTCTTTGTATAATTACTATATTTGTTGATTCTAAGATATACTTTTTTTCATATATTTCTGTCTCTGAAATTGGGATACAGGCCAGGCAAGAGGGCTCACAATTATAATCCTAGCACTCTGGGAGGCTGAGATGGGTATATTACTTGAGCTCAGGAGTTCAAGACCAGCCTGAGCAAGAGCAAGGGAGTAGAGATTGCTCCCATCTCTCCTAAAAATAGAAAAACTAGGTGGGTATTGTGGTGGGTGCCTATAGTCTCAGCTACTCAGCAGGCTGAGGCAAGAGGATCACTTGAAGCTAAGAGTTTGAAGTTGCTGTGAGCTATGATGACTCCATGGCACTCTACCCAGGTGACAGAGTGAGACTTTGTCAAAGAAAGAAAGAAAGAAAGAAAGAAAGAAAGAAAGAAAGAAAGAAAGAAAGAAAGAAAGAAAGAAAAAGAAGGAAGGAAGGAAGGAAGGAAGGAAGGAAGGAAGGAAGGAAGGAAGGAGAAAGAGAGAGAGAGAAAGAAAGAAAATGTGATACATTTTGTAATCAATGAATATCACAATCTAATTGGAAGTGCTTTTTCTCTTTCTTAGTGGTTGCAGTAGATTGATTCCAAAGGTGTCCTAAATATTCACCCTTATATCTTGATGCCGTTTGCAGTGTCTCTTTGTAATTGCTCCCATCAAATGATCAAGTCTGTTTCCCTATTCCTTAAAAATGGCTGAACTTGTCTTAATTTGATCCTGTAGAGGACATTTGTGCCCCACCCATCCCCTTACCCCCTTACCACTTTCGTGTGCCTTACTTCCAAATGCACCTGCATTTTTTTTGCCTCAGGGTCATCTCTGGCTGCCAAATTTCAATTTACCTGCTCTGATGTCTTAAAAATATATGCACACATTTTCCTGACACTCCTCCTCCCTTTCTTCTTCAAAGTGGGCCACACTTCATGACTTGACTTGCTTCTTTCAAACGTCATGTGGTGGAAATGAGAGTGGACTTTCAAGAGTAGGCCAGAAGGTGCTATGGCCTCTCTGTCTTTGTGATCCGTCACTTTGGGGTAAGCCTTATGCCTTGTGGTCAGGGTGCTCAAGGAGTCAAATGGAGAAGTCTGCATGTTGAGGAGCTGAGGCCTCCTGCCAGCAGCCCTCACTGACTAGCCCACCGTGTGAGGGAGCCGTCCTGTATCCGCTGGCTCTGTCAAACCTCCACATGAGTAAAGCCCTGGAAGTTTCTTAGCTGCAATCTCATGGGGATCCCCAAACCAGAACGAACTGACTAAGCTATTCCAAAATTCCTGACCCTCATGAATGGTATGAGAGAACAAATATTTATTGTTATATTCAGCCACTAAATGTGGAAATATATTGCATACCAGGATATGAACTAAATACATCCATACAAGATAGAAACATTGGCAAATTACCTCCTAGAAGCATCTCTCATGCTACCAATGACATATAGTAGTTGGAATAAATACCACAGCTTCTTCATTCTTTGAGCAGGAAACTAGACTTCAGCATTTCTCCACGGGGATTAGGTCCAATCTTTCTGAGTAGTAATTGCATTGCTCACACCCTTTACTGGCCACTTCACATTCCCTAACCTCCTCACTTCCCCCCTATATGAGAGTGCGGCTTCACCTCCAATTTTAATGTGTTAATTACTTGCTTTCAAATCCTTGTCTTGAAATCTCCCTTTTGGTGGGAAGGGTGAAAGGCAATCTAAGTCAATTCTGTATGATCAGTTGCCGACTCCTGTGCAATTTTTTAAATTTAAAATATTCTTTCCATAGATGCAATTCAGTAACACTAAACAGAGCGTATTCAAAACAAAAGTCATATTTCACACATATATAAATCTTTGTGAAATATCTTCTTCTCTATTATTAATACAGTTTCAAATTTGAAACCAAGAAAGAAAAATACTCATGTGCCAGACAGAAAGAGGATGCTCAAAGTTAGAGTAATAAGGAAGAGTGAGATATAAAGAGCTGAAGCTTTGAGGATCCTGCAAACAGGACCATGTAGGCCTGAGTCCCATGAATGTCAGAAGCAGAAACAAGACTACCTTTATAAGTTTAGGGGTACTGCAGAGCTGACCGATGTCCTCTGAAATGGAAACTAGAGAAACCATCTACTAGCTTTGGGAAATAACAGGGAAGCTTATACATTTCCACAGCCATGAGAGTAATAGTAATCATTCGAACATAGCAAATTGACCACAAGTGGTATAAGGTCTGAAGAAAAATTAAAAAACCACAGAAAGAATACTATAAAAGAGAAATATATAGTAATTGAAATAAAACCTCGGTAGAAAAGTTGGTTTGTCAAGTGGATGTGGTTGATAAGAGAATAAGTGAACTGGAAGACAGATCTAAAGAAATAACCCATGATACAACCAAAAGGAGAAAGTGATGGAAAATATGAAAGTTAACTAAATGAGAAGGTACTTCACATGTCTATTAAGAGTTGCAAAATAGAAAATAATTTAAAGAGAAGGAAACAAATAGTTAATAATCAATAATTTCCACTGCCTAACACGCAAGTTCTCAAATTAAGCATGTCAGCTCCCATTAAATATAATTAAATATAAATACGATTACAAATCCATTTCTAAATAGAGTAGTTCAATTGCAGAGTGTCAACCTCTGAAAACTATCAGAGAGAAAAAAATTATGAGTGAATGACAATTCAGTTGACAATTCATACTTCTTAAAAGTCAATTTCATACATCAAAAGATTACTTTTTCAAATAATACTTTCCCAAGTAGTAAATTAAGATGTACTTTGGCAAGAAGGAAAATTATCTTGAAAAGAAGAAGTCAGATGCACAAGACATAAAAAAGTGAGTAAATGTGTTGGTAACTCTAAATAAATCCTCTTGAGTATAATTAAAAAATGACTCTTTGTGAGTGTTTAAAACTAAGGTATAAATTGTACTTACTCTAAGTAATAAAGCTGCAGAAGATAGTGTAACAGATCAGAGTTAAAGCATATATTATTTATAAGGATGTAAATGATATTGATTAATTCTAGACTTTAATTTGAATTTTAATTTTTCTATTAAATTAAATATTTAATTTAAGGATAGTCAAGTGTGAATATTTAAGTATAGTCATAAAAGGAAAAGGATAAATATAGAATGCATAACTTGCATATTAGTAGAGGAAAAATATAAAAATTTGAAAAGGAATATTACCCACCAAATCACAATAGTAATTATCTTGGAGAGAGGAGAGGTGATTTTGACCAAGAAGGAGTAGGGTAGCAAAGGAAACTCCAACTTTATTTGAAATAGTCTACATTTTATAAACACTTAGAAAAAGAGATAAATAGCATATGCCTTGAATCTTCTTTCCCTCTGCCTGTGGAATATGGCCCAGGCTTCTCACTGATATTCAAGGTCCCTTGTAACATGGCCCTGTGCTTCCCAAACAGCTTCATTCTCTCTGTTTCTTCCAACATACATTTTTTCTTCTTGTCAAGCTGGTTTCTTTATTTTCATACTTCCTTTGCTTAATTTAGGATTCATGTCTTTGTTGCACAAATTCTGCTAGTTTTTATTTATTTTATTTTATTTTTTTTGAGACAGACCCTCAAGCTGTCACCCTGGATAGAGTGCTGTGGCATCACAGCTCACAGCAACCTCCAATTCCTGGGCTCAAGTGAGTCTCCTGCCTCTGCCTCCCAAGTAGCTGGGACTACAGGCACCCACTACAACGCCCGGCCATTTTTTTGCAGCCATCATTGTTGTTTGGCAGGCCCGGGCTGGATTTGAACCCACCAGCTCAGGTGTACATGGCTGGCGCCTTAGCCCATTGAGCCACAGGCACTGAGCCTCACTGATCAATTTTAACCACACATTAGTGGAGTACCATAGTGTGACTATTTGTGTCTCCTCTAAAAGTCATGTTGAAACTTAATTCTCAGTGTAACAGTAATAAGAAGTAGGGACTTTAGGAGATGATTAGGTCATGAGGGCTCCACCCTCATGAATCCCTTATAAAAGGGTTTGAGGAAGTGAGTTTGCCTTTTCATCCCTTCTAGCACATGGGAACATAGCAGTCATCCCTTCTGGAGGATACAGCAACAAGGTTTCATCTTGGAAGCCGAGAGCTGTCCAGACATCACACCTGTTGGTGCCCTGATCTTGGACTTCCTGGCCTTTACAACTGGGAGAAATAAATTTGTGTTGCTATAAATTACCCAGTCTCAGGTATTTTACTGTAGCAGCAAAAGTGGACTAAGACAAGGTCATTATCTGGCTTTTTTAAAGTGTGATAAAATACACGTGACATAAAATTTACCACCTTAACAATTTCTAAGTATATAGTTCAGCAGTATAAAGTACATTCACATTCATTGTTGTGAAACTAATCTCTAGGACTTTTTCATCTCTTAACTGAAACTCTATACCCATTAAAAAGTTCCTTATTTCACTCCTTCCTTCAGCTACTGGCAACCATCACTTTCTGTTTCTTTGAATGTGACTACTGTAGATACTTCATACAAGTAGAATCATACAGTAATTTCTCTTTTTATGACTGGTTCATTTTACTTAGCACAATGTTCTCAAGGTCATTCCTACTGTGGCATATGTCAGAATTCCCTTCTTTTTTTTTTTAAGAGACAGAGTCTCACTTTGTCACCCTCGGTAGAGTGCCGTGGCATCACACAGCTCACAGTAACCTCCAATTCCTGGGCTTGGGCGATTCTCTTGCCTCAGCCTCCCAAGTAACTGGGACTACAGGCGCCTGCCACAATGCCCGGCTATTTTTTGTTGCAGTTCGGCCGGGGGCGTGTTTGAACTCAGCACCCTCAGTATATGGGGCCAGCACCGTACCCACTGAGACACAGGTGCCACCCTGAATTTGAATCTTTATAGTTACATAGCTGCAGCACCAGGAGGTGGAAATTTCACTTTAAAAGAATAGACTTGGGGCAGTGCCTGTGGCTCATCGAGTAGGGTGCCAGCCCCATATACCGAAGGTGGCAGGTTCAAACCCAGCTTCGGCCAAACTGCAAAAACAGAAAAATAGCCAGGCGTTGTGGCGGGCGCCTGTAGTTCCAGCTACTCGGGAGGCTGAGGCAAGAAAATCACCTAAGCCCAAGAATTGGAGGTTGCTGTGAGCTGTGTGACGCCACAGCACTCCACCAAGGGTGATAAAGTGAGACTCTGTCTCTACAAAAAAAAAAAAAAAAAAAGAATAGATTTGGCTCAGCACCTGTAACTCAGAAGCTAGGGCACTGGCCACATACACTGATGAGTTTGAACCCGGCCCGGTCCTGCCAAACAACAAGTGCAATTACAACTGGGATGCACCTGTGGCTCAAGAATTAGGGCACCGGCCCCACATACTGGAGGTGGCAGGTTCAAGCCCGGCCCCAGCCAAAACTGCAAAAGAATAATAGCTGGGCATTATAGCTGGGCGCCTATAGTCCCAGCAACTTGGGAGGCTGAGGCAAGAGAATCGCTTAAGCCCAAGAGTTTGAGGTTGCTGTGAGCTATGACACCACTGCACTCTACTGAGGGTGACACATAGTAAAACTCTGTCTCAAAAAAAAAAAAGGAAAGTAAAAGAATAGCCTTAAATGTTACACTAAGGATCTTTTTACTAAGCAAAATAGCCTATCCAAGATCTCAAAAATGTTTTTTTATGGCTCGGCGCCTATGTCTCAACGGGCTAAGGCACTAGCCATGTACACCTGAGCTGGTGGGTTTGAATCCAGCCCGGGCCCGCCAAACAACAATGACGGCTGCAACCAAAAAAGTGGCCGGGCGTTGTGGTGGGCGCCTGTAGTCCCAGTTACTTGGGAGGCAGAGGCAGGAGACTCGCTTGAGCCCAGGAATCGGAGGTTGCTGTGAGCTGTGATGCCACAGCACTCTATCCAGGGTGACAATGAGGCTCTGTCTCAAAAAAAAAAAAAATGTTTTTTAATTAAGATTTCTGGGGGGAGTTTTTAGTGCCTGGACTAAATCTATTCTGAATTTAATCATTCATGTCTTAAGACTTTCAGTAAAAAGATGAAAAAGAAAATAAATATTACTATTTCAGACAAAAGTATTTACTCTAATCTCTTTCAAAAGAAATTGAGCTCTCCCCTGAATTTCCAGTTGTATGACATGAATTCCTTTTCAGGCTGCTACTCTAATTTTCCAGACCAGAAACATTCTTTCCAAAGTTAGCTCTTAGAAAGCAAAGTGCTTGAGTTTTGGAAGGAAAAGCTTATTCAAGTTCTTTTATTTCCCAAAACAATTAACATTTGACATGGCTAATTAAAACAACTCTCTGATTTGGTCTGCTGCAATCTTTCTCAAAGTGTTGTTTTTTTTCTTGAGACAGAGTCTCACTTTGTCGCCCTTGGTAGAGTGCTGTGGCATCACAGCTCACAGCAGACTCAAAACTCTTGGGCTTAAGTAATTCTCTTGCCTCAGCCTCCAAAGTAGCTGGAACTATTTTTGGTTGTAGTTGTCATTGTTGTTTGGCAGGCCCGGGCTGGATTCAAATCGGCCAGCTCTGCTGTATGTGGCTGGCGCCCTAGCCGCTGAACTACAGGCGCCAAGCCTCAAAGTGTTGTTTTGTGTTTGTGTAGAACACTGTTCACATGAGAGTTTCTGAGGAAGGTAGAATGGAATAGAATGGTTTTGTGGAATACATTTTAAAAAGCACCATTTCAATCTATTATGTCCCTCACAGTCCCTACCTCTTTTTTCAAAACACCTATCAACACTGTATAACACTTTGTAACATGTTAGTTGAATGCCAGCCTCTGATTTCCTAGTCAGCAATCCCTTATGGCAGAGACCTATATCCAACCTCAGAGACATTTTTCCAACTTACATTTATGTCTGTCTTGTTTTCTTGAACTGTGTGAGAGAAAAATTAATGGAATTTATTTATAATCAAAAAATTTTTTAAAAAAAGCTCTCTGTGACAAAATCAGAAACTAAGTGCTAGAGGTAGGGGAGAAGGAAGGGACAGAGGAAAAAGAGAAGCTAAGAGACAGAACTAGCCCCACAATGGCCCATATGAAAAGTGATCATTACCCCCAGTTTTCCTAGGACAAACATGATTTCACATAGATTTAATATTATATCAAGATGAGACAGAGCCTCAAGCTGTCACCCTGGTAGAGTGCTATGACATCACAGCTCACAGCAACCTCCAAATCCTGGACTCAAGCGCGTCTCCTGCCTCCACCTCCCAAGTAGCTGGGACTACAGGCGCCTGCCACAACCCCAGCCATTTTTTGGTTGCAGCTGTCATTGTTGTTTGGCGGGCCCGGGCTAGATTTGAAACCGCCAGCTCAGGTGTACGTGGCTGGCGCCTTAACTTGTTAAGCCACAGGCGCCGAGCTGATTTAAATAGATAATTAATGATGATTTGATGTGTATATTTTTGTAAGACTTTGCAATTAGATGAATTTATAAATAAGGGAGAAAATTTTTTGTCAGACCATGAGTCCCAATTGTGGATTCAGAACAATATTATCATCATATAACACAGGCCAAATTTAATTAGGCTCAAAAATAATGGCCAAGAGTTACTACCTGCCTTGCCCAACCCAGAATGCCCACCTATCCTGTGAGGCCTACCATGTGACATGCTGAAACTGAGCCTTGTTTAATACTCACAACAACTTACGCTCTAAGTATTAGCATTCCCCCTCCTTCCATCTTCACCTTTTAATTTTTTAATTAATTTCAGACTTACAAAATAGCTCCAAGAAAATTACCAAGAATCTATGTTTCTTCACCCAGATTATCCAAATGTCAATATTTTACCACATTTTATCATTCTCTCTCTTTCTACATATAGACAAGTGCTTTATTCCTAAATATATATATTTCCTAAAAAAAACAAGGCCAGTCCTTGTATTTCCACATTGGAATTACCAAAATCAGGAAATTTTATTATCTAATCTCAACTCATATTCAGATCTCACCAGTTGACTAAATAATGATCTTCACAGCAAAAGAAAAATAAAATTTCTCTGGGGAAACATCCAATCCAGGATTATATGTTACATTTTGCTTATGTGTGTCTTTAGTCCTCTTTAATCCAGAACTATTCCACAGTCTTTTTCTCTCATGAACTTTACCATTTTGTAAAATATAGGAAAAAACATTTGAGCTTATCAGATATTTTCTGAGGTATTTCTGATTAGATCAGGTTATGTTTTTTGTTTTTTTTTTTTTTGTACAGATAGAGTCTCACTTTATCGCCTTCAGTAGAGTGCTGTGGCGTCACACAGCTCACAGCAACCTCCAACTCCTGGACTTAGGTGATTCTCCTGCCTCAGCCTCCCAAGTAGCTGGGACTACAGGTGCCCGGGGCAACGCCCGGCTATTTTTCTGTTTTGCAGTTTGGCCGAGGCCGGGTTTGAACCCGCCACCTTCGGTATATGGGGCCAGCGCGCCACTCGATGAGCCACAGGCGCTGCCCTGTTTTTTGTGTGTGTGTGTGTGAGAGAATGCCACACAGTGACGTTGTGTCCCTGTTAGATATCCATGTGACACATCACTGGTATTATCCTTGATCACTTAGTAAAAGTGGTGTCTGCCACGTTTCTCCTCTATAACATTACTATTTTTCCCTTTAAAATTAGTAATTACTTATAAAGAGGTATTTCAAGACTAGACATCCCCTGTTTTCAAACTGTATGATCTTGGGCAAGTCACAATTTCACCAAAGAATCTGAGCCTTGGAGTAGTTGTGACTTGCCTAAGATCACACAGCTTGAAAATGTAAGAACACAAATTCAAATGCCACATGTGAGATCCTTCTAAAGCATACCTCTGCCTGTGACTAGCCACCAATGACTAAAGAAGTCTTGTCTAAAGCCCTCATCATGAGTACTGAGGAAGCCAATATGAGAACATCATAACCCATAGAATCCTGATACTTTGGGTTCTTTTTTGAAAGAAAAGTGTGGTTACAGTGGTTATAGTGCCAGCCACATACACAGAACTTGGAGGGTTCGAATCCAGTTTGGGCCATCTAAACAACGACAACTGTAACAAAAAATAGGCGGGCGTTGTGGCAGGTACCTGTAGTCCCAGCTACTTGGGAGGCTGAGGCAAAAGAATTGCTTAAGCCCAAGAGTTTGAGGTTGCTGTGAGCTGTGACGCTACAGCACTCTACTGAGGGTAACATATTGAGACTGTCTCAAAGAAAAAAGAAAAGAAACAGCGTGGTCTTAGCCACTCTGTCCCGAGAGCTACTACTTGATGCAAAAGACCCTGAGGGCAGTATACTTTACACCCAGTCCTCCCAGCCTCTGGGCAAAGAACCTGGGAGAGCAATGGAGGAGTAAAAGTGGGATGATACTAAAAAGAAAATGGAAAATGTATATGCATCAGGACACTAGGCTAATCGAGAAAGACCTGAAGCTTGTGGATATCCTGAGACCATCTCTCCACTCCCTGATCCTTTGATTAGCCATCTGAAACTTTTCTTTCTGAGCTGCTATTTCTAATTTTGTTTAATTTTATTTTATTTCCTGAACAGATATTACATTGCTAATACACTTGGTTCAAAATTCACTGTGATATAGACACTAGAATGGTTACAATAAAAAATAATAATGAGCTGGAAATGGTGGTTCATGCCTGTAATATCAGCACTTTGGGAGGCCAAAGTAAGAGCACTGCTTGAGACCAAGAGTTTGAGACCAGCCTGGGCAACATAATGAAAACTTGTCTCCACAAAAAAAAAAAAAAATTATCTGGGCATGGTGGCATGTACCTCCACAATCCCAATAATCAGGAGGCTAATGGTTTATGCCCAAGAGTTTAAGGTTGCAGTGGGCTATGATCATACCACTGCACTCTAGGCTGGGTGACAGAGCAAGAATCTATTAAAAATAACAATAATAATTTTAGGCCAGGGGCGAGGCTGAGGCGAGTGGATCGATTGAGCTTAGGAGTTCAAGACCAGCCTGAACTAGAGCAAGACCCCATCTCTAAAAATAGTCTGGCACTGTGGCAGGTGCCTGTAGTCCCAGCTACTTGGGAGGCTGAGGCAAGAGAATTGCTTGAGTCCAAGAGTTTGAGGTTGCTGTGAGCTATGACACCACAGCACTCTACTGAGGGCAAAGGATGTGCAGAAATTAGAACTCTTATTAAACATTCCTGTTGAGAACATAAAATGGTCTAGTTGCTTTGGAATACAATTTGCCAGTTCACTCAAAAGGTCATAGAGTAACCAGTTGACTCAGCAATTTCAGTCTAGCCATGTACCATAATTGATTGAAAATATGTATCCACTAAGGCAGCGCCTGTAGCTCAAGGAGTAGGGCACTGGCCCCATATGCCGGGTTCAAACCCAGCCCTGGCCAAAAACTGCAAAAAAAAAATATGTATCCACTAAAAAATGTGTATGCAAATGTTTATGGCAGCATTATTCATAATCGCCAAAAGGTAGAAATAATCTGAATATCCATCAACTGATAAATGGATAAATAAAAGGTGGTATATCCATACTATGGAACATTATTTTGTTATAAAGATAAATGAAGTACTGATACGTGCTACAACATGGATAAACCCTGAAAACATGAGGCTAAGTTAAAGATATTAGTCAAGACAAACCACATACGATATGGTTCCACAAATGGTTATATGAAAGGTTCAGAATTTAAAGACATCAGTCACAACACACCACATATGGTATGGTTCCACATACGGTTATATGAAATGTTTGGGGTGAATTAACCCCCCAAAAGAAACTGTCCCTATTAGCAGTCATTTGCCATTGCTCTAATTTATTTTCTGTTGCTATAGATTTGCTTATTCTGAACATTTCATATAACCATATGTGGAACCATACCATATGTGGTGTGTTGTGAGTAGGGCGCCAGTCACACACACCGAGGCTGGCAGGTTTGAGCCCAGCCTGGGCCTGCTAAACAACAACAACTGTAACCAAAAAATAGCCGGGCGTTGTGGTGGGCACCTGTAGTCCCAGCTACTTGGAAGGCTGAGGCAAGAGAATCGCTTAAGCTCAAGAGTTTGAGGTTTCTATAGCTGTGACACCATGGCACTCTACCAAGGGTAACATAGTAAGACTCTAAGACTCTGTCTCAAAAATAAATAAAAAGCTCTTTGTCTCGCGCGGTTGGGTGAATGGACCCGCCACTACTATGCAGCGGGCTTCAGGCTGGACTCGGCCTGCGGCAGCAAGACCCCAACTCTAGCCAACCCTGGGCATTGGGCATTCATCGCCAGCGTCTGCGGAGGTGCAGAGGCCTCGGGTCTAAGCGCAGGTGTGTCCTTGACCTTGAGGGTAGTGACATGACCTAGGCCCCGAGCACGTGGCAAATGGCGGCCCGAGTGTTCCCGGGCACTTGTTTGATGCAGAGGCCCAGTGGCCTCTCTCTTAGCAGAAAGGAAATTTCCTGATGCTGACTTAATATGCACAACAGCCGCTTCTACGAGTTTTTCAGGGTTATTAAAGAAACTGCTGAGATTCAATTGACTAGAGAAAGAAAGACTGATGAAAGAAATAGTAGCAAGCCTACTAAAAAAAAAAATAATAATAATAATCCCAAATCTCCCTTTCCTGTGCCCTTTTAAGGTTGACGCAGTGCTTTAAGAGGCTAACACCAGAATGGTAAAGTAAATCTCCAAAAACCCAGAGAAGATATTTTTTTTTTTTTTTTGAGACAGAGCCTCAGATGTCACCCTGGATAGAGTGCCATAGCATCACAGCTCACAGCAACCTCCAATTCCTGGGCTCAAGCGAGTCTCCTGCCTCTGCCTCTCAGGTAGCTGGGACTGCAGGCACCTGCCACAGCGCCTGGCCATTTTTTGGTTGCAGCCGTCATTGTTGTTTGGCGGGCCTAGGCTGGATTCAAACCCGCCAGCTCAGGTGTACGTGGCTGGTGCCTTAGCCCATTGAGCCATAGGCGCGGAGCCCAGAGAACAGATTTTTTTTTTTCTTTTTTTTTTTTTTGAGACAGAGCCTCAAACTGTAACCCTGGATAGAGTGCTGTGGCATCACAGCTCACAGCAACCTCCAATTCCTGGGCTCAAGCGAGTCTCCTGTCTCTGCCTCCCAAGTAGCTGGGTCTACAGGCGCCTGCCACAACGCCCGGCCATTTTTTGGTTGCAGCCACCATTGTTGTTTGGCGGGCCGGGGCTGGATTCGAACCCGCCAGCTCAGGTGTACGTGGCTGGCGCCTTAGCCCGTTGAGCCACAGGCGCCGAGCC
>CAUYRH010096837.1:0-11649 GCA_963574655.1 Perodicticus potto
CGCCTGTAGTCCCAGTTACTTGGGAGGCGGAGGCAAGAGACTCGCTTGAGCCCAGGAATTGGAGGTTACTGTGAGCTGTGATGCCACAGCACTCTATCCAGGGTGACAGCTTGAGGCTCTGTCTCAAAAAAAAAAAAAAAAAAGTAAAACATGTGGCTCATCGAGTAGGGCGCCGGCCCCATATACCAAAGGTGGCGGGTTCAAACCCGGCCTCAGCCGAACTGAAAAACAGAAAAATAGCTGGGCGTTGTGGCGGGCGCCTGTAGTCCTAGCTATTTGGGAGGCTGAGGCAAGAGAATCACCTAATCCCAGGAGTTGGAGGTTGTTGTGAGCTGTGTGACGCCACAGCACTCTACCAAGGGTGATAAAATGAGACTGAGACTCTGTCTCTACAAAAAAAAAAAAAAAAAAGTAAAACATATGAAAATAACAGCCCAAAAGATGAAAGGATAAAATTGGGAGTATACTATGTAAGTATACATACATAAAACAGTATGATATTATTTAAAGGTTCATTACGATTAACTTAAAATGTTTGTTATAAACCCTAGAGCAACCATGAAAAATCTTACAAAAGTTTCGCAAATAAAGGAAAAGTCAATAGTGGAGATAAAATGTAATCATATAGAGTACACAGTTAAGCCAAAAGTAGGCAGAGAAAAAGGAAAATGGGAATAAAGACCAGATGAGACAAGCAGAACAATGCTAGCAATAAGGTAGATTTTAATCAAACTCTATCAATAAGTGATATAATTAAATGACTGAGGTCAAAATGAATAAAAAGGCAAGACCAAACTATGTGCTATGTGTAAGTAGTTCCTATTAAATACAGAAACATTGTTAGATTAAATGTCAAAGAATGAAAAAAGATACACCTTAAAAACGTCAATCCTTTAAGAAAAGCTGGGGTAATTATAGTAGTATCAAACTAAGCAGACTTCAGAAAAAGGAATATGACCAGGCAGAAAAAGGGGTATCACATAATAATAAATATGTCAAATCACGAAGAAGACATAACCTAAATGTATATAAACCTAAATATATGTGCACCATAAAACTTCAAAATACAAGAAGCATTGGCAGCGCCTGTAGCTCAAAGGAATAGGGCACCAGTCCTATATACTGGAGATGGCAGAACCCGGCCCCAGCCAAAAAAATTGCCAAAAAAAACAAATACAAGAAGCAAAAATTGATGGAACTTGCAGGGCACGGTGGCCCACATCTGTAATCCTAGCACTTTGAGAAGCTGAGGCAGATAGATCAATTGAGCTCAGGAGTTTGGCACCAGCCTGAGCAAGAGGGAGACCCTTTCTCACTAAAAACAAAAAATACTAGCCAGGTGTGGTGACAGGCACCTGTAGTCCCAACTATTTGGGAGGCTGAGGCAGAAGGATCACTTGAACCCAAGGGTTTGAGGTTGATGTGAGCTAGGCTGAGGACACAGCATTCTAGCCTGGGCAACAGACTGAGACTCTGTCTCCAAAAAAAAAAAGATATTACCGAAAGAAAAATAAATTCACAATTACAGTTGGTCACTTCAATACACTTCTCTCAGTAACTGATAGAGCAAGTAAACGGAAAACCTATAAGGATACAGAAGAATAAACCACACTATCCTGAAGATGTGGTTTACAGTTGATGTGGAATAAAGAATAAACCACACTATTCCTCTGGTTTCCTGGCCCATTTAAATTGACAGAAGATGTCACTACTAATTGTACAATATTTATGCAAGAGCACATAAAACAGTCAACAAGATAGATCATATCCTTGGCCATAAAACAAACCACAACAAATCTGAAAAAATAGGCCGGGCACAATGGCTCAAGCCTGTAATCCTAGCATTCTAGGAGCCTGAGGCAGGAGGCTTGCTTGAGGCCAGAAGATGGAGACCAGTCTAAGCAAAAATGAGACCCTATCTCTACAAAAAATAGAAAAATTAGCCAGGCGTTGTGGTAGGTGCCTATAGTACCAACTATTTGGGAGAATCACTTTAGCCTAGGATTTTGAGGTTTTAGTGAGCTGTGATGACACTACTACATTCTGGCCCAGATGACAAAACAAGACTCTCTCTCTCAAAAAAAAAGAAGAGGGAGGCACCTGTGGCTCAATGAGTAGGATGCTGGCCCCATATACTGAGGGTGGCAGGTTCAAATCTGGCCCCTGCCAAAACTGCAACATAAAATAGCCGGGCATTGTGGCGGGCACCTGTAGTCCCAGCTACTCGGGAGGCTGAGGCAAGAGAATCGCCTAAGCCCAAGAGCTGGAAGTTGCTGTGAGCTGTGACACCACAGCACTCTACCAGGGCAATGGAATGAGACTCTGTCTCTAACAAAAAAAAAAAAAGAAGAAGAAATTTGTTAACAGTATATACTCTGACCAAGTCAGAATTAACCTATAAATCAATAATAGAGCGCCTGTAGTCCCAGCTACTTGGGAGGTTGAGGCAAGAGAATAGCTTAAGCCCAGGAGTTGGAGGTTGCTGTGAGCTGTGTGATGCCATGGCACTCTACCCAGGGCAATAAAGTGAGACTCTGTCTCTACAAAAAATAGTAATAATAATAATAGAAAGAGATCTGGACAATCTTCAAATATGTGAAAATTATGCAATACAATTTAAATAATGAATAAAAAAATGAAGTCACAAAGGAATTTAAAAAAATTGGAAGTGAATAGTAATGAAAATTAGAAGTCTTCAATTAATGGGTTCTGTTTACACCTTATAACCTCCAAAAGTAATTAAACTCAAAGCATGTATAAAGAAATAATAAAGAAAATCAATAAAACTGAAAATAAAGAAATCCAATTAAACTAAAAGCTGATTATTTGAAAAGATTAATATTGATTAAACCTCTAACCAGACTGGCCAAGAAAAAAGACAAAGTAACCCATATCTAGAATGATCCAAGAAACATTATTGCAGATACTACAGACATTACAAAGAGTTACTCTGAATATAAAAACATATAATCATTGAGGGCAGTGCCTGTGGTTCAATGGGTAGGGCACCAGCTCCATATACCAAGGGTGGCGGGTTCAAACGCGGCCCCGGCCAAACTGCACCAAAAAAATAGCCAGGCGTCGTGGCGGGCACCTGTAGTCCCAGCTACTTGGGAGGCTGAGGCAAGAGACTCGCCTAAGCCCAGGAGTTGGAGGTTGCTGTGAGCTGTGTGACGCCACAGCACTCTACAGGAGGCAATAAACTGAGTAGAGTTTCTGTCTCTACAAAAAAAAAAAAAAGGAAGACTCAATATCATAAAGGTGGCCATTGCTCATATTTAATCTAACCATCACTCACATCATAGTAAAAAGACCAGATTTTTAAATTCACCCTAAAGTCATGAGTCACTTAATGTCGGGGATACGTCCTCCGAAATATATCATTAGGCCATATCCTTGTGCGAACGTCATAGAATGTACTTACATAAACATAAACCTTAAGCCTACTACACACTATGCTGTATTTTTATAGCTCCTAGGCTAGGAGCAACAGCAAGTTCCTGTACTGAACACTATAGACAGTGGCAACACAATGGTAGGCATCTGTGTTTCTAAACAGAAAAGGTACAGTAAAAATACGGTACTATCTTACAGAATCATCACTGTATATAAGGTTTGTTACTGATCGGCGGCGCATACCTGTGCCAGAATCAAGAACTTTTGTATCACCTGTAAGCTGTGAAGCCTTTGGGTCCCATAAAAGAGTAGTAAATTCGATCATGGGGAAATCAAAAACGTGTGGCAAAAAGTACCAGCGACAAAGTCAAAAGACAAAACATACCCGCTATCATATAACATCGAGTACCAGCTGGCAGTGAGACCTTGGATAAATCACTTCCCCTTCCTGAGCTTCCCCTTCTTTTCAGCTGATACTGAGACGACAATAACGGCAGTCACAGGACAGATGTGAGGAAGAGAAGACTACTACACGCAAAACACTCTGACAAAGAGCTCTCACTCAGTGGGACGTCGAGCGCATCTGGAACCTGCAGAGGTTCCCGTCCTCCCACCGCCCCGCCAGGCCCAGGACGCAGCCCGCCGCATCCGGGGCGTGGCCAGGCGTGCCCGGCTCCGCCCTCACCCCTCCGCGGCTGGGGCTGGTGGGCGCGCGCCCGCCGGGCTTCCGGACTCGCTCCCGCGCAGCCCGAGACCCTCGCCGCCCCTCCGAGGCGCGGCTCCTGACAAAGGGAGAAAGGCGAGCTCCCACTGCCGCCCTCCTCTCTGCTATCTCTGCCCACACACGTTCGGCCAGGCAGGCCCCTCCTGCCCCACTCCAAGGAGGGCACCGCGCAGCCCCAGATGCCGCCCCGAGGGTCACCGCCGCCTGCGAGTCGCCGAAGTTTGGGCTCCCTCTCCGCGCGCGCTGGAGCACAACCTCGTCTCCTTCCCCTCCGCCCCCAGGCCGAGCGAAGCTACCCGGCAGCCCCCTCTCATACCTGGAGGGGCGCAGTCCCCACTCGTGGTTCAGTGCCACGCCCGGTCACGGCGCGGGGCGGTGAAGACGCGCGGAGACTGGGGTTCTGTCACCCACTCGCAGCTTAAGTGGGGGAAGGGCGGCCACGGGCGAGCTCGTAGCATTGCACATGCGCAGACATAGGGACTGCGCGCTGTTCCCAGGGTCCTCTGAGCGGTGGTCCGTGGGACCTTCGGAACTACACTTCCCATAAGCCTCCGGGCCAGTGCCTTTAGGGACTCTAAGGCAAGTCTGCGACGCGACTCTTTTGGAGGGTCGGGTGAGCGCTGTCCAAGATGTTCCTTTCTCCCGCTGCCTCTCCCCGAAATACAAAAACTGGCTTTTAAAGATCACACATGTAATCTATGATAACTGTGTTTAAATTAGAAAATATGTACAAAATAAAAGAAGAAAGCAGGTATCACGAGTTTCACTTTTCAAAGATTAAAGTAACATTAAATCCACACCTTTCTGGTATTTTTTTTACGAGACTGGCCATGAGGATACCATGTGCTGCAACTACCTTTTTCCTTTTTGTTTTTTCTTCCTCAGCTTTATTGAGGTATACTTGATCATTACAAAAATTGCATATATTAAAAAAAATTGCATATATTTAAAGGTGTACAACTCAGTGACTTGATATATATACATTGTGACGCACACACCATGGTTAGGGTATTCTGATCATGACAGCAGCAAAGAATTTCTCTAAACCGACATTACGATAATAAAAGTACAAGATTACTTTATATTTTAGGAGAAGGAGGACAAGAGAGCAGAGAGAAGGGAGATGGCCTGGCATCCCGAAGAAAGAAAGGAAGAACGCCCTCCCTAAGATCCAGTGGGTAGGCTCGGTGCCTGTGGCTCAACGGGCTGAGGCGCCAGCCACGTACACCTGAGGTCGCCGGTTCGAATCCAGCCCGGACCTGCCAAATAACAATGCTGGCTGCAACCAAAAAATGGCCGGGCGTTGTGGCGGGTGCCTGTGGTCCCAGCTACTTGGGAGGCGGAGGCAGGAGACTCGCTTGAGCCCAGGAATTGGGGGTTGCTATGAGCGGTGATGCCAAAGCACTCTATCCAGGGTGACAGCTTGAGGCTCTGTCTCAAAAAAAAAAAAAAAGATGGCAGATGGAATTAAGGTTACTAATCATCCAACCTTAAAGTATGGAGATCAGGGCGGCATCTGTGGCTCAGTGGGTAGGGTGCTGGCCTCATATACTGAGGGTGGCGGGTTCGAATCCAGCCCCAGTCAAAGTGCAACAAAAAAATAGCCGGGTGTTGTGGCGGATGCCTGTAGTCCCAGCTACTTGGGAGGATGAGGCAAGAGAATCTCCTAAGCCCAGGGGTTGGAGGTTGCTGTGAGCTGTGATGCCACGGCACTCTACCGAGGGTGATAAAGTGAAACTCTGGGTCTCTGTAAAAATAAATAAATAAAGTAGGGAGATCATCCTGGCTTATTCGGGTGGGCCCAATGTAATTACAATAGTCTTTAAACGTTGAAGAGTTAGAATGACGTGATATGAGAAAGAATCCAGCAGCCACTGCTGGCTTTGAAGAGGGAAGGAAACGACAAGATAGGGAAGCCAGTAGCCTCTGGAACAGTGATTTTCTTTTCTTTCTTTCTTTCTTTCTCTTTTTTTGCAGTTTTTGACCGGGGCTGGGTTTGAACCCACCACCTCCGGCATATGGGGCCTGTGCCCTACTCCTTTGAGCCACAGGCGCTGCCCCGGAACAGTGATTTTCAACTGGTGTGCTGCAAATTTTTTTTTTTTTGAGACAGCATCTCACTTTGTTACCCTCGGTAGGGTGCTGTGGCATCATAGCTCACAGCAACTTTAAACTCTTGGGCTTAAGCGAATCTCCTGCCTCGGCCTCCCAAGTAGCTGGGACTAGAGGCGTCCACCACAACGCCCGGCTATTTTTTGGTTGCAGTTGTCATTGTTGTTTTGCAGGCCTGGGCTGGGCTTGAACCGCCAACCTCGGTGTATGTGGCCAGCACCCTACCCACTGAGCTCCAGGCGCCGCCAATGCTGCAAACATTTTTTTTTTTTTTTTTTTTTTTGTAGAGACAGAGCCTCACTCTATAGCCCTCCGTAGAGTGCTGTGGAGTCACAGCTCACAGCAACCTCCACCTCTTAGGCTTGAGCGATTCTCTTGCCTCAGCCTCCCAGGTAGCTGGGACTACAGGCTCCCACCAACAAACATTTTTAATGATCATTAATTAAATTTACTTTCAAAAGAAGTTCAAAGCACAGTAAGTATATTCTCTTTTTTTACTCCATTTTTTGTTCTTTTTTTTTTTTTGTAGAGACAGAGTCTCACTTTATCACCCTCAGTAGAGTGGTATGGTGTCACACAGCTCACAGCAACCTCCAACTCCTGGGCTTAGGCGATTCTCTTGCCTCAGCCTCCCGAGTAGCTGGGACTACAGGTGCCCGCCACAGCCTCCGGCTATTTTTCTGTTTTGCAGTTTGGCCGAGGACGGGTTTGAACCTGCTACCTTTGGTATATGGGGCTGGCGCCCTAGTTGATGAGTCACAGGTGCCGCCCCTATTTTTTGTTCTTAAAAAAAAAGTATTTTTTTTGAAGGGAGTCTTACTTTGTCACCCTTGGTAGCGTGCTGTCGCATCATCTCTCACAACAACTTCAAACTCTGGGGCTCAAGTGATCCTCTTGCCTCAACCTCCCAAGTAGCTGGGACTATAGGCATTCACAATAATGCCCTGTGATTTTTTTTTTTTTAGAGATGGGTTCTCCTTTTTGCTTAGGCTGGTCTTGAACTTCTGTGCTCAAGCATTTCCACCCATCTTAGCCTCCCAGACTGCTAGGATTACAGCAGTAAGTCACCACATCAGGCCCTTTACTCCATTTTTTTCTTTCTTTCTTTTTTTTTTTTTTTTTTTTGCGGTTTTTGGCAGGGGCTGGGTTTGAACCCGCCACCTCCGGCAAATGGAGCCGGTGCCCTACTCCTTTCAGGCTCCATTTTTTGATCAATATAATTTTGATCATAATTTTGACATGAAAGTTTAACTATAGATTCAAGTGTGCTGTGGGATAAAAAAAAAAGGTTGAAAAACACTGCTCTAGACACTGGAAAACATAAGAATACAGATTCTCCCCCTGTAGACTCCAGAAAGGAACACAGCCCTTCTGACACCTTAATTTTAGCCCAGTGAGACCCATGAGGGACTCTCACCTTTAGAACTGTAAGGTAGCGTGGGTATTGTTTTCAGCAGCTAAACTTGGTAAAACTTGTTACAGCAGCAATAGGAAGGTGACATGAGTACAATGTTGTCGGGGCATTGATGTCTTTTGCCTTTTGTCACAGTGGCCAGCTTCTTAAGAACAAGAGCCACACCTTTCTCTCCTTATTTGCCCAGAATCTAACACAAGGTCCACCACATAGTCAGGGCTCGGTAAATATTTGTTGAATGAACAAAAGAATGACAGCCTGGAACTTCCTGGTTCGTCAGCACTCTTAAGATTCTGAAGCAGCTTCTACCTTTCCCCTTCCCACAGCCCTGCAGACCCTAAGCCCCGTGATCTCCATTTCCTCTTGTTTCCTTTTCCCTGCTCACCCATGTCACACGCTGCAGGTGTTGTAACAATTGACATTTGCAGTTTCCTCCCTTGCTATGGGCCATTACCTTCCTCTCCCCAGGCCTACGAGCAGGAGCACCGGGATGCAAGACGTGTGTCACCCGTGGACCTGATTTTGCTAATGGGCCTTCTGCAGATTGATTTTATGCCTGAAACAGTGTCTCTTTCCTCCTCTCTTGTGCTGTCCGCTCTCCTCTCTTCTTCATGGCCGCCTCTACCTGTTTTTCCTGTCAGGTTTCTGCTTTTTTCAGACCAGTTTGGATGGGTAATGTAGTCTTCATCTCATCTTTCCTGTTTTGTTTTTTTTTCTTTTTTTGAGACAGAGTCTTATTATGTCACTCTCGGTAGAGTGCCGAGGTATCATAGCTCACAGCAATCTCATCCTCTTGGGCTTAAGCGATTCTCTTGCCTCAGCTCCCAAGTAGCTGGGACCTCAGGCGCCCACCACAACGCTGGGCTATTTTTTGGTTGCAGTTGTCATTGTTCTTTAGCAGGCCTGGGCCGGGCTCTAACCTGCCAGGCTCGGTGTATGTGGCTGGCACCCTACTCACTGAGCTACAGGTGCCAAGCCCTGGTCTTTCTTTTTTTTTTTTTTGAGACAGAGCCTCAAGCCTGGATAGAGTGCTGTGGCATCACAGCTCACAGCAACCTCCAATTCCTGGGCTCAAGCGAGTCTCTTGCCTCCGCCTCCTGTAGCTGGGACTACAGGCGCCCGCCACAACGCCCGGCCATTTTTTTTTTTGGTTGCAGCCGTCATTGTTGTTTGGCGGGCCCAGGCTGGATTTGAACCTGCCAGCTCAGGTGTACGTGGCTGGCGCCTTAGCCTGTTGAGCCACAGGCGCCGAGCCAGCCCTGGTCTTTCTTATAGCTTCTCTAAGCCCCCTTCTCAGCTGATTCCATGGGTTTCCAGGACGGACAATGAAAAGAATTATGGGCACTCTCAGGTTGCCTCAGGTTTACTATGAGGCTGTTGACTTTTGTGCAGAATTGCAAGGTCTGCTCAGGCAGTGACCAGAACTGCGGCTGGGTCGCTAGAAACCGTTATTTTGTTGCTTCCTTTTCAGTCAGCTAGTTTCAGGTCCTGGCTTCTCTGATTTCACAGTGAACTTGGGTCGCTAGAAACTGTTATTTTGTTGCTTCCTTTTCAGTCAGCTAGTTTCAGGTCCTGGCTTCTCTGATTTCACAGTGAACTTGGCGTCTGCCTCTCTAGCTTTCCCTCTGTGTGCCTCAAGTTCAGTCTGTCCTGGAACCAGGCTGTGGTGAGCTTGCCTGGTCACAGTCTAACACAGAGTTCTTAGGCCAGACTTCCTCCACTGCTGCTGATGCGTCCTGTATGTTTGATTTTGGTGACAATTCCTGGGTGGTTCTTTTGTGGACATGTTTGGCAGCAGAGCAAAGAGACAAAATGTGGTTTCTTATGTGGAAAGAACTACCTCTGACCACTCAATCCTGGGCTGCAGGTGCTAGGTACATGGACTTCCTTCTAGTATAAACCATTGTGTCAAAATTCTATTTTTTTTTTTTTTTTTTTTTGAGATAGAGTCTCATTTCATCACCTTCGGTAAAGTGCCCTGGTGTCATAGCTCACAGCAACCTCAAACTCTTGGGCTCAAGAGATTCTCTTGCCTCAGCCTCCCAAGTAGCTGGGACTACCGGCGTCTACAACAATGCCTGCCTATTTTCAGAGACGAGGTCTCGCTCTTGCTCAGGCTGGTCTTGAACCTGTGAGCTGAAGTAATCCACCCGCCTTGGCCTCCCAAAGCAAAACTCTATTTTTGTAGCTAATATTTATACCTCTTCCTTCTCTTCCATCTATCCCCCTTTCCTACTCCACTAAAATACCAAGTTGATGAAACAAATATATCATCTAATTTCATCCCCCTCACCCTTAATGCAAGTGTGAAATTTTTATTTTGGGGGGATCTTGAGGTCTCAGTCATCTGATCTACTGTTGGAAGCTGTAGCATCAGAGCAGGGAGGTCCAGACCAGGACAGTAGTTCATGTCCTAAACATGAACAATTGTTTTTTTTATGAGACAGAGTCTCATTATGTTGCCCTGGGTAGAGTTCGTGGCGTCACAGCTCACAGCAACCTCCAACTCCTGGGCTCAAGCTATTCTCCTGCCTCAGCATCCCAAGCAACTGGGACTACAAGCACCCACCACAACGTCCAGCTCATTTTTCTATTTTTAGTATACATAGGGTCTTGCCTTTGTTCAGGCTGGTCTCAAACTCCTCTCAAGTGATCCTCTTACCTCTACCTCCCAGAGTGCTAGGATTACAGGTGTGAGCCACCGGGCCCAGCCAGACTTTGTCATTCTCACATGAAGTCACCCTTTTCCCCTTCTTTTCATCCTTGCAGCCTAAGCTGGTAACCAGTACATCTTTTATTATAAGGATTTTGCCAGGGAACTCATGGATGCTAGGGAAGGTAACAGCAGCAGCTCTCTCCTCCCACAGCAACATTGGGGTGGAGCCTCAGGCAGATGACTTGCATCTCTTTAGCACCAGATCCACTCCTCTGCTAGGAGGTCTTGGTCATGTATTTGGAAGGATCAGCTGCACATTTCTGATTTTAGGTAGACTGTTACTCCTGGGGACTAAAACTCAGAAAAGTGTTTACAAATTATATCAAAGAATTTCTTTGAGAAACACAATTTCATTCATGGTCCTATGATATTATGCAGTGGCAGCCCATCCACATTATGCTTCCTTCTTTTCTTTTCCCTCCCTCCCTCCCTTCATTCCCTCCTTCTTTCCTTCTCCTTCCTTCCTTCCTCTTTGTCTTTCCCTCTCTCTCTTTCTTGTTTTTTGTTTTGTTTTGTTTTGTTTTTTAGAGACAGAGTCTCACTTTATTGCCCTCGGTAGAGTGCCCGTGGCGTCACACAGCTCACAGCAACCTCCAACTCCTGGACTTAGGTGATTCTCTTGCCTCAGCCTCCTGAGTAGCTGGAACTACAGGCGCCCGCCACCAAGCCCAGCTATTTTTCTGTTTTGCAGTTCGGCTGAGACCGTGTTTGAACCCGCTACCCTCAGTATATGGGGCCGGCGCCCTACTGGATGAGCCACAGGTGCCGCCCTCTCCTCTCTTTCTTAGAGTCTCAAGCTGTTGCCCTGAATAGAGTGCTGTGCCATTATAGCTCACAGCAATCTCTCTACTCTTGGGGTCAAGTGATCCTCTTGCCTCAGTTTTTTTTCTTCTATTTTCAGTAGAGACAGGGTCTTGCAAAAGTTCAGGGTGGTCTCGAAATTGTGAGCTCAAGCTATCCACCTGCCTCAGCCTCCCAGAGGGCTACCATTACAGGCGTGAGCCACCATGCCCGGCCTGTTATGCTACTTTCTAACAACACATTTTTAAAAATGGCATTTCATGCCTTTTTAATAAAGACAATTCTTTAAGAAACGAATTTGAACTTCATCCTTTAAAGCAGCGGTTCTCAACCTGTGGGTCGTGACCCCTTTTAACAGTATTAAAGGTTCCCAGCATTAGGAAGGTTGAGAACCACTGCTTTAAAGAGTGCTTAGTGTTAATTTTTTTTTTCTTAAATCATAGCTGTTTACATTAATGCAATCATGGGGTACAATGTGCTGGTTTC
>CAUYRH010096838.1:0-30068 GCA_963574655.1 Perodicticus potto
CCGCCACAACGCCTGGCCATTTTTTGGTTGCAGCCATCATTGTTGTTTGGCAGGCCCAGGCTGGATTCGAACCCGCCAGCTCAGGTGTACGTGGCTGGCGCCTCAGCTCGTTAAGCCACAGGCACCGAGCCAGGAGTAAGCATTTTTTAAAGAAGTATATATTAAAGTATACAAGTAACTCAAACCTAAGTATTAATATTTTTATGTTAGAGAATATTGTGATTGTTAACATGTAATTGAATAATTGATTAGACTTATGATTTTGAGTTAGAACTCTTAAGTTTATAAACAATATTGGAATATTTTAGAGTACCCAAGAATTATATTTCAATACTTAATTAGATGAACTGTGTCTGCATTCTTTCTAAAGAGTTTGTCAGATAACTAGAGAACAGTCAGCCTTCCATACCCTTGGCTTCCACATTGGTGGATTCAGCCAACAACAGATTGAAAATACTTAAAAAATAAATGATTGTACTGAACATGTGCATACTGTTCTCCTTGTCATTCATAAACAATAGAGTATAACAACTATTTCTTTTTTTCTTTAGAGACAGTCTCACTGTGTCACCCAGGCTATAGTACAATGGCACAGTCATAGCTCACTGCACTTCAAACTCCTGGCCTCAAGCAAAGTGATCCTCTTGTCTTAGTCTCCCTCGGTGTAATAATTGATTGTATAGCATTTATGTTATATTAGGCATTATAAATCTTCTAGAGATGATTTAAAGTACGTGGGAGGAATATGTTGGCTATGTGCAAATACTATACCACTTTATATAAGAGACTTGAGCATTTTAACTTTGGTATCCAAGGGAAGTATTGGAAACAATCCCCCATGGATATCGAGGGACAACTGTACTTAAAAAGAAAATGGAATATATTAAATTTATAAATGTAAAGTGTTTTAAGTTATAGTAGTCTTTCTTTAAAATTGATAGTATAAAGAAAATAATAAGACCAAACTTAAAATTTTAAGAGAGCAGTTGAATTTTGAAATATTAAAAATAGAAATAAACCAAAGAATGCCTGAATAGTCTTTTTTGTTTCTGTTCTCTAGGATGTTGAAAAGAAAACCTCACACTGAAGTGATCAGTGTGAGTAATCTGTGTACTGTACCATGCTGATGCAATTCTAAGCTCAGCAAAGAAATGTGATGTTTTAGTTAAACTGCACAGTTTACAGTTTCCTAGAGAAACCATATTTCCCTTGAAATATTGAAAATGGTTCATAAATTTCCCTGACTGTCTTCCAGGATCACTGTTTGCCACTTATTTGTATTAGACACCTCTCTTACATGAATAATTAATTTCTTAGTTGGTGTTCATTGAAGTTTTATGTTTAAGTAGCTGAGAGTCCTCATTTTAATCATAAGAGGAGTGAAATCCTCAAAGATGCTACGCTGAGGAACAGTGGATTGGTCTTAACATGAAATGGAGTGAATGGCTGGTCTTCAGGCCTGACCTCTGAGGTAATGTCTCAGAACTGAGTTTTCAATAAAATAGATAAAGAATTTTTATTAAGTTATCTGAGCTGGAAACACATCCATCCTCTCACTTTGCTGGACAATGTGTTTACCACTAAGGCTTACCCGTCTCAGTGAGAGTGCAATGCGGTTATGGAGGGCATGCAACCCTGCCTCAGGGGAAAGTGAAGCTTGGCAGAATCCCAGTTGCATTACAGTCCTGGTGGAGGTGCTGACCTTTTGCCCTTGTCCTTGGGAAATTAATCAGTTCCTAGAGCTACTAGAGATTGCAAGACATTATCTCATTCAGCCCTCTGACTCCAAGTAGGAATTCACTTAAATTATCTCTAGCAAAGGAGAATGTCTTCATGTACTACTTGTATAATTAAAAATTAATTTTAAAGATTTTTTTTAATTACCTGTGGGAGGTTTTGTTCTACCTGTGATCTGTAGGGATAGTAAGTTGCCTTGCTACCCTATGAGAAGTAAAGATGATAAAGATAATTAGAGCTTACATACATTGAGCATTTTCTGTGTGCCAGATACTAAAGTTAAAGGCTTCCTCTGCATTCACTTATTTAATCCTCAGAGCTACGCAGTGGGGAAGATACTGTTCTTGTCCTCATTTTACAAATGAGAAAACTCAGGGTCACGGCTCCCAAGTGAGAGAGTTGGGAGTTGAAACCTTGGTTTGTCTTACTCTAAAAGCTGTGCTCTTGACCTCTGTATTATTCTGCCTTCCCTAGTCATGGTACTTAGCTTGTATTCTTATTGTGGTCCTCTTCAGGGAATAAATTAATTACTAGAGTCTATAAAGAATTATACAATACAGTGCAAACTGAAGGATTTGGAGGACTAAGGAATTAATGTTATCTGCTCCTATGAGTCTTACCTATTATTAATTAACATTTGCAATATTTATAGTTGGAAGGAAATACTTACTCATGTGGTAAAGCTGGTATATAAGGAAGCAGTTTGCATAAGCAGAACAGGACAGAGCTGCAACCAGCAAAGTGGGATCATATTCCTTATCTTCCCTCCTCTTTAGTAATTACTGAACTGGAAAAAAAAATCTATTTATTTGAGTAGTGTATAATGTAGGGTGTATATTGGTTATCTTCACAAATTTTTTATAGTTGGCAGGATTGAGAATTGTGGATTTTTAAAAAATTCTAATGTCTTCCTTAATTTGAGCGTCTCTGGAATTAATTCTCATTTTTCCATGATGAATAAGAGCCTGAGAAAGTAGTGGAGAATAAAGTAAATTCAACCCCCAGCCTGGCCCCTGGTTTTCAGGCTGGCTACAGTGAGAACTGTCAGGGAGATAGATGGGGGCTCTATGGTTTCCTGGAGTTTTCAGCCATGTGTGGGCACCACATGTGGTGTGTTTAGTGAATACAAATACAAGAACACATGCTGTTTCCATTAGGGACACTTCAGACCTCTCTCTGTCCCCAGCCTTACTGCTAACTTGAATGGATCATTTATCATAGGCCACTTACTGATACTGACTGGGCTTTATTTAGGTCTTGCTACAAGTAAGTAGCAAACAATGTGACTTAGTTCTTTTATAACGTTTATTATACAATGATATTGTTTCTCAACAATTCACAAATACATTTGCAAAGAAGAAGGGATTTACTAGCTGCTTTGAGAAGGGATTTATTTGTATTTAAAGTGCAAATCTGATCATGTTTCTACCTTACTTAAACCTCTCAATGACTTACTGCAGTCAGACCATTTAAGATGGGCTCTATTCTCTGCAATTGTCCCCTTCTTTTACCTCTTCTACCTTTAGTAGACTGAACTGCTTTTAGTTTTTCACATATATCACATAAATTTTAGCCTTTTCTCGATCTCGGTTTCTTTGTTCCTTTTGTTGACAAGGCTTTTCTCTGCCTTCTTTTTCAAAGAAACATCTCCTCCCCCCAGCAAAACTTCTCTATTTTTCTTCCCCCACTCTGGACTTGGTGCTCAGAGGATAGTGAGATGTTATCTGTTGTTGGTAGCTGTGATCCTGCTGTAGTGAAGCAATAATTTGGTTCTGTCTGTGATTCATGGTATAGCAGCCTGAAGGCTGGACTGAATCTGTTCGCTCACCTACCCTCAGGTGCTTAGCCCAGAGCCTCTAGCAACACAGAGGCAGCCACTAGTGATTCTTGAACTGAGTTTAAATGACTTGTAAGCAACTCTGAGCTTCACTCAGGCACAGTCACATATGATTCTCATCATGTTCCTTATCTCAGTGACTTACACACCTGTATCATGAGAAAGTATATACTGAAGAATTGGCCGGCAATGTCACTCCCTCAATTTTCTATGTTTGAAGAGCCCAGACATACAAACTGTACAATCTGTTTTCCTTCATGAGTGTTGTCACTAGAGACACTCTTTATTAAGTGTTTTTCCTGGCGGTCCTAAGCAGACACCCAGTGGCTGCATCATCTATGGTCTATACTTAAGAGAAAAGTTCTGTTTTAGAAAGAGTGCCAGGTATTTTGCTCTTAATCATTTCCCTATTTTATTTGGCAAAGCTGCCCCGGATTTATCTTGCTCTCAGTCAGCGATCTAGTGAAGTTTCCCATTGCTTCAGTGTGTGCTTGCATGCTGTTTACTTTCAAGAAATGCATTTTCTTCCCAATCAGGTGGTGGGGTGTGTAGAATCTTCTTCCTTTAAAAACCCCTCTTTGCGGAAGTAGAACACATCTCTGACTTTTATTCTGTCTTACTTTTACTAATTCACGATGCTTTGTCTTCCTTCTTTTCAATTTATTAAGAGACCACGAAGCACAATGAGAATACCAGGAGCTTTGAAGTCAGAAGTCTGAGGTGAGAGATGAACCCCACTGCTTACTAGATTGTGGATCTTTGGCATGTTACTTAACCCCATTGATCTTCAGTTTTTGTCATTTGAAAATGAAGATAATTCCTATGTCATTAGGTTGGTATGAGGATTCAGTGAGATAATTTATATACAGAAGTTGTCAAATACTTGGTCATTGTGATCATTACCATATGCAGCCATACTGTGGTCTATATGGGATATAAAATACTGATGAATGAAACAAGTCACAAAGTACTGACACATGAATACAAGTAAGTGGCAAAAAGGTATTATATTAAATATCATATATTATATGAAAAGTAGTAAGATTAGCTCCTCAAAGAATCACAGAATGTTATAGACCAGAAAAGACCCTTAGAGACCATTTAGTCTAGTCTCTATATTTTACATATACAGTAGTAAACATATGTTGAATGCCTATTTTACACCAGAAGTTAGGCTGGTGTGTGTATTGGTACATTATAACTCGTTCAATCCTCAGATTAGTACTAAAGTAGTTACTTTCATCCCCTATTTTATAGGTGAGGTCACATGATCTGCTCAGCAAGTAGTAAAGCATAATTCAAACCCAGGTCTCTTGTGTTCAAGCGCATGTCTGTTACATTATATTCCTTCTGTTAGCAAATATATGGATGGGTACTGTATGTAAGGCACAATAGAGGTGAAGTTTCTTCTGCCATTAAAGCTAGCAGTGAAAAATAAGAAAAGAACTATTTGTTTTTAGCTCCATGAAAGAGGTATACTTAAGCAGTTCCCTTGAAGGATGGGTAAGAGTTTAATAGGAGAGTATAGCAGTCATTTTAGTGGGGTTATAGTATAAGTAAGGAAACAAGTGGAAAAATTCATGTATATTCATGAATATTTACTATCACTTTTTGATTGGAGTGAAGAGTTTATAAGGGGGACTAAGACTGGAAAAGAGTCTGGTTGTGAAAGGTCTTATTGGACAAATTGAAGAGGTTAACCTTATTCTGAGAGGCAGTGGAGAGTAATAATCTGTCTGTAGTGTGGTGAGAAGCTGAAATCAGTCTCATCAGCTTGATCCAGTACTAAAGACAGAAATGCCTACAAGAAAGAACATTTCTTTTGTGGTATTTTAGAGTCTCCCCCTATCAAATAGGATTTAAGTTCTGGCCATGCCTTTTATTAACAATATGACTTCAGATTCAGCCTTTTCATCTATAAAAACTAGGAAAATCATCAAAATGTAACTCCTTACTTCACAGAAGTGGCCTCTGGATGAAATGGAGTCATTATCGTATGCTGGTAAATAAGGGTATTGGTATTTCTGTAATTATTAATTATAAAAGCTACATAATCTTCCTACTGCATTTTGGTTTTATTTTAAATATAGTTGGAGGTGTGTGATTTCTCCCAGCCTCCACCCCCACATTATATAGCATGGAAAACTCTTAAAATAGTTATCCAGGTTTCATGCATCTGTTAAAGAAAATTTCTACTTCTAAACATTTTCAAAACCCCAAAGGGAAGCTTCTGTTCCCTGCCATTTGTGATATAAGCATGACTTCTGAAAAACAACTTTCCACAATATAGAAATGAAAGCCTGGCTTTGCTTTCTGTCTCCACATTTTGTACTGGCTAGCTCTAAGGGCATTTGAATGATAACTGCTTTCTCTCTTAATGTGTAATATCTCCACTTGAAGTTTTCTTGCTTGTAGGCATGATACAAGCAACATCAAGACTGGGCACTTGCAGTAGACCTCCTTCTAGGTGTCTGTGGATGGCCAGCTAGATCACTTTCACTTCACTGAGCTGTGAAATTGACACCAAATTGTGCCATTAGCTTGTTTCTAAAGGGTATGTTGCTGGATGTTCTCTTCTTGCTTGCATGGTACATGAAAAAAGATGACAAGATAAAAATGTCCCGTAAATGAACATGAGCAAGAAAATTTAGATGTAATTCGTCATGAATTAAAAACATTGAATAATGCATCAAGAGTCCCTGGAAGCAGAAGTGCTGAGCATTCAGAGCAGGCTTTTAGTACTTGGGGACAGGAAAATATAGAGCTTTGGTTTTTCTTTTGAAGTTTTTTCAGATTTTCATTTGCCTTCTTTGTACTCTGCTAGCAAGAGAACAATTCTTCGAATCAGTCACATAGTTTAGCAGTACTTACCTGTCTAGTCACTGATTTAGGTAGTAGTGGTGTGTTTACTTGAGTCTTTTTCATCTCCATAGGTAGGTTAAATCACCCTTAACCTACCTTCTGATTAGAAAATCAAGATAAATTATTTTTTATTAAATTCTTCCTACCATATTTGAAAAGAGGTAACTATTGTACAGAAGAGAAGCTGAAAGCATTCTGTGCGTTAAAGCAGCATTTGATCCACATCTAGCCTTTGCCCTTTTCTCTTTGTGCCTCTCTCAGATATCCACTTGGCTAATTCTCTCATCTACTCCAGGCTTTTTACTCAAACCACCCCCTAACCCTGCCTATCCTCCTTCCCTGCTTTATTTTCCCTTTAGAGCTTTTCCCTATATAACTTATTGCCATGTTTATTAATTCTGGGCATATTTTTTTCACATCTAACATCTCTGAAATCAAAACATATCTAACAATAAATGACACCTTATATTCTACAAAATAAATATATATAACAATTTATTTTTCTCTATTGTCTTTTTCTTGCCTCTAAAAATCTAAGCTCCATGAGGGCAAATATTTCTCTTTATTTTGTGTATTCTTTATCTCCAGGGCTTGTTAACAGTCCCTGCCACATAATAAGTGCTTAATCACTATCTGTCGAATGAATCAAATGAACTGTCTAGGTTCAAGGAAGTAGGAAGAAAGCTATTCTGCATTTACTATACTAGCTTTATATTGTCTTCCCTTCCCTTTTTCTTAACCTGCTTGTTTTTATTTTGTGTCAAAGGGTACTCTCATCATATCTGGCCCCCATCTCACCCCACATAGCTTATGAGGTCACTAAAACAGTGATCTGGGGCTTAGAGAAGATACCCGTTTTACATCCCCTAAAACTCAAGCCTCCATCTCTTAAGAATTTCTCTTCTGTGTTGGATATTTCTTTGTCTAGCTCTGTAGTCTGTACTACGCAATAGGAGTATAAAAACCCATATGGTGTAGGGGAGTGTTTTCAAACTCTACGATTAAAAGAATAGTGTTAAATTTCAAATGTATAACAAATCAACACTTTTATAAATATATATATATTTTTTATTAGAGACAGAGTCTCATTTTATTGCCCTCGGGAGAGTGCTATGGCATCACAGCTCACAGCAACCTTCAACTCCTGGGCTTAGCCAATGCTCTTGCCTCAGCCTCCTGAGTAGCTGAGACTACAGCCACCCACCACAACGCCCGGCTATTTTTTTTGTTGTTGCAGTTTGGCTGGAGCCAGGTTTGAACCCGCCACCCTCAGCATATCGGGCCGGCGCCCTACCCACTGAGCCACAGGTGCCGCCCACTTTTATAAAATATTTTAAAAATAGAAAAAAGGAATAAAATGGAAAAGTGAGTTAGATGTACAAGCCCTAGTTTTTACTATTAGATTAAATAGACATAAAATGACTCTCAAATTGATTTTTTTTTTTTAAGTTTCTGGGCTGGATATGGTGATTCCCACCTGTATTCTCAGCACTTTGGGAGTCTAAGGCATGGGGATTGCTTGTGGCCAGGAGTTTGAAATAGGCTGGACGACATAGTAAGGCCCTGTTTCTACAAAAAATAAAAAATTTAACAAGGCCTGTGGGTATACACTGAAAGTCCCATCTCTAGGAGGCTAAAGTAAGAGGATCTCTTGAGCCCAGGAGTTCAAGACTGCGGTTATTGATCACAGATGTTAAGTAAAATAGAAACTTTGTCTAATCCATTCCAATACCAATAATTGGTTAATGGAAAAAATCATTTAGAATAGGAATCATAACAAGGATATATACATATTCAAAAATATTTTTTCAACTAAACAAACATGAAAAAAACATTAACCCAGCAACCTTAAGATATGGAACCAGTGCTTTTTCTTTAATGCAGGGCTTAGAGTTCTGTGAAGTTCTTTCACAAACCATATCTATTTACAATTTCAGCTTCTTCAAAGTGCAGGAGCTCTCTAGATTTTTATGAGTTTTCTAATATTTTGTAGTTATTTTACCTACAACAAATTTATCTCAAATTAATTCATTCTCTTTCTAAAGTATTCAGTGCAGTTTCTAGAGAAACAAAAACTTTCTTATTGCATTTGTAGTTCATTAATTTACATTACAGTATACAAGTAAATGTGATATAACTTATTTGGGAGCAATTATAGCAGATTCTTGACAAAGCGTACGACTCTCCTAGAAGCAGTAAATGTACTAGGGAATGCTAGAGAGTAGAAGGTATCACACCAGTTGATCAGAGTGCTGTGGTACCAGGCAGTGTGTTCCTCCATGGAAAAGCAGAGCCTAATCTGTGAATTGTTGTGATGATCCCTCCAGTAGTTTCCGCTGTACCATTTTCTGCTATAAGCATTTATCAGTGCTTCTTTTCTTATCTTCAAAGTGCCACGTTTAAGCTTCTAGTAGTACTCCTCCTAGAATTCTGTTAATGAATCTTTTTTCAGATATCCTATTTGTGATTATTAATGCCTCATTTATATATTTAGATTTTGTTTGCTTACAAAAGAGTCTGATTTTTTAAGTGTACAATCATGAAACACATTCCAATTCTTGTAATTATTTTATTTCCCTTTCTATAGTTTCATTATTACTTTCTTACATAGTTATATCCAAACTACTTTAAGTCCTGTATCTAAGACATGATGGGGGAGAAAGATTATTTTTTGTATCTTTTAATTTTTACGTAATTCTAAACTTACAAAAAAGTTGTAAGAGTAATACAAAGAACTCTCATGTGCCCTTTACTCAGATTTAATCATTATTTCATTATTTTGCCCCATTTACTTTACCATATTTTCTTTCTCTATATATTTCTAATCCTGAACCTTTTTTTGGTAGAAATTAATTCTAATTCTGTTGCCTTGCTGGAATGCAGTGGCTTGATCATAGCTCACTACAGCCTCAAACTCCTGGGTTCAAGTGATTATCCTGACTCAGCCTCCTGTGATGATACACACCTGAGGATTACAGGTGTGTATCATCACGCCCAGTTGAATTTTAAATATTTTAACATGGTTCCATTATTCTTTGAGCATTTCTTTACTTTAAAGTACATCAAGATGTTCCAGGATCATATTCTACTTTTCCTGCCCAGGTCCTAGAATCAGCCATTTCTCTAGTTAGCCCTAATTCCATTTAGAGGAGAATGGACTTTAGACATGAAGATCTATATTCTAGATGTGGTAATTACCAATGAAGTATCAGTGTTTTGAAGTTGTTGCTGGAAACTAAGCTAAGGAAAAATTATATTTAGGTTAGTTTCCATGAAGCCAGGCAAAGAATATTACTAGGGGAAAGAAGAACTACATGGGAGCTAAACAATTACTAGAATTACTGCAAGGTCAGTTTGGAAAGGCTTTGTTGAACACACAGGGCATTTAGTAGAGACCCTAAAAGGGTTGTATGTTAGGAATAGTAATAAACATTCCTGGTAAAGGCTATGTTGTGCCCATCCTAACAGACTTGAAAACAAGTGTTAAAATAAGATGATCTGCAAATAAGTGATACAGGTGATGGAATTAATAGATAAGTACCTTAAAACAGCTATTATAAATATGTTCAAGGATTTAAAATAAAACATTTAATGTAATGAAGAATGAAATTGAAGCTGAAAGAACCAGCTGGGTGTTGTAGCAGGCGCCTGTAGTCCCAGCTACTCGGGAGGCTAAAGTGGGAGGATCACTTGAGCCTAAGAATTCAAGGCGAGTTTGAGCAACATAGCAAGACCTTGTTTCTAAAAAAGGATAGGACTAAATGAAACATCTAGATTGGACAAATACAGTTTCAGAAATGAAAAATTACTAGATGGTCTTAATAACAAATTAGACATAACTGAAGAAAAGATCAAAGAACCAACAGATACAACAGTGGAAACCATCCAAGCTGAGGCAAAGGAAAAAAGACTGAGGCAAATGAACACCCCAGTGGTCTTTCAGACACTGTCATGTGGTCTAACATATGTGTCATGGAGGCATACACAAATGTATTTGAAGAAATAATAACCCAGGAATTTCCTAATTTTATGGAAATGATACATCCAAGAAGTTCAGTGAACCCTGTTCATAGAGAATAAGCATAAAGTAAACCACAACAAGGCACACCTTAATCAACTGCTGAAAACAAATGATGAAGAGAATATCTGAAGAGCAGCAAGAGAAAGAAGACATTCTATACAGAGGAACAAAGATAAGAATGATTGCTAACTTCTCATCAGAAGTGATACAAACCAGAAAACAATAGGATAACATTTGGGAATTGTTAAAAAGCACAACAAAAACAAAAAACCACCGATCACCCTGGAACTTAATGTCAGACATTCTCAGAGAAAGACTGAGAAAAATTGTTGCCAGAAGACTTGCACTAAAGAACCATTAAAGAAATTTTTTAGGTAGAAACAAATGATACCAGAAAGAAACTTGGATCTTCACAAAGGAAAGATGAGATCCCAAAATGTAAATATGTAGATAAAGATACATGACTTTTTCCTAGATTTTTTTCCCATTTATTTGAAAGATTTTGTTTAAAAGATAATTGTGTAAAGCAGAAATAATAGCATATCATGGGGCTTATAACATGTTGAAGTAAAATGTGTTACAATAATAGCTTAAAGAACAAGAGGGAGAAATGAACATACATACTATGTAAGGTTCTTACATTATACAGGAAGCAGTTTAATATTATTTAAAGGTACACTGTAATAAGTTAAAGATGTATACTATAAACCCTAGCAGCCTTTCTCAACTAGGGTTCCTCATCTCAAACATAGAGCACAGAAAATGATTTGAGTGATTGCTGTCTCAAGTCTCCCATGGATGAAATATAATTAGTATTGTGCTGTGATGCATAGGACAGTGGTAAGAGCATTATATATAGTGGATGCCTTAGCACATGAAGTCTTACTTCTGTCATAGGATCCTAGCTGAAGGGGGGTGGGAGAGGGAGGGAGATTATGAATGTGCATGAATGAGAACACCAATGAATCAACAGAGTAGATAAAATTAAATCCTAAAAAACATTAACTTGATCCAGAAGAAGGCAGCATAAAGAGTGGGAAAGGAATAAAAGAGATAGGAGTTCCAGGTTTCAGTCAAACATTAATTTGGAAGTTACTTTGGGAGAGGCCATTATAGGTTGTTAGGCAGGTAAATACTAACCTTTAAGGGTTTGAGGTCCTCAGCTTCATAAGAATATGCCTTTATAAGAATTTTTTTCGGAATTTCATTCCTTTCAAATGAATGTCCTAATTAATTTTCAGAAATCTTGAACCTGTGACTTCAGAAATAAGAAATTCTTTTGGGACAATCATAGAAGCTTTCTGGTTCCTTACCCTGACCTTGTGGTGGGAATTTAAAGGGTCATTCTTATAATTTTCTTTTCTCCAAGTTCTCAGGCACACTTAGAAGCAACCAACCAAGCTCACAGTCCTTATATTGTTTCTACTACCATGTAATATTGTACTATGGCAGCAGCTTCTTCATCACCCAAAGCTTTGTGCTTTATTGGCACTCGACTTCAGGTTGATACTGGAATTTTGTCTTCAGTAGGTTCTTGGTCTTGGTGATTTGAAGAATAAATCCATGGACCACAGATCAGTGGTAAGACAGGATTTATTTACAGAAAAGAATACTGAAACACCAAAGCTCCCGGCAGAGAGAGAAAACCCAAGTCAGTAGAGAAAAGCTCGCTCTCTGTCTGTCTGACTGTCTGTCTGTCTCCGGGCCCTTTGTCTAGGGGTATATATAGTTGCCTGAGGTCCTTGGTAGTTACATTTAGCAGGGCTTGGTAGTTACATTTAGCATGTCTGGGACAGCGTGACTGGAATATGTCTGGGTCGTGTCTGGGACATTGCGTCTGGAACATGGCATGTCTGGGTTGTGAATGAATGGCTATAATCCCTTTAATTCCCAGGCCTAGGAAATGGGGACCCCTGCCTACCCTCCAGTACCAACACTACCAAGGTAGAGGCAGCTGGTCCATGACCCTCTAGCTCCATGAGCTGGCTGGGATGCCACTTGTCCTGTATCAACTCTCCCTCTTTAAGTAGAAACTCTAACTGCTGTTAGAGAAAAAGGACAAAGACTTGATCTAACTGCTTCCTGCTGAGTTGGGTGATGATGGGAGAGGGCAGTTAGGTTTTCTCTGGAGGGAGAGCGATCCAGAGGTCCACAATAGAATCAGGTCTTGGTCTGGAACCATCTTTACTGTGTGTGGCTTGATGACATTTTGGAAGACACAAATGTGATTAACACATTAAAAGGCAAGGGTAGAACAGTGAGTGGAGGGGGTTAATTATTGTCAGGTTAGCAGAACAAAGTCAGTGATGTTTATGGTACACATTACCAGTGTCTCATTTATCACTGACAGTAGGGTCACTAATGCCTTTAAGTCTCGTCAGATCAGAGAACCAATCCCAGATTCCTGTCTTTTTTATTCTGGACCTTGGAACTCCACTCCTAAGACCAATGGGACCAATCACTCATGCAAGAAAATCCCCTGTGAGTGTTAGTGGAGAAGTGACTCAATATAGGAATTAGACCTTGTGCTAATATGGGAATAACTAAGAATTGAAATTTCAGCAGAGGAGTTTGGAGGATCAGTGGAAAAGTCAGTAATCTAGCTCCCTGATTCACTGGCATAGGCATTTATAAGCTAGAGCTTGCAGAAAAATCTAAAAAGCCAAATATGTCTAGTCACTGAAATACGATTGTAAAAGGTTAGTTTGTGGAGTGAATCTGTGGGATAGATACTGCCTCTTTGTAACTACTACCAGGCATCTGGTGATGGCTCTGGGACTGTTATCAATCAGAAGACAGCAATCATCTGGATATGGAACAGAGGAGAAAGATGACAATCTGGAACTTACTAGGCACCTCTGTATCTGTCCACTATTATAGTAGACAATGAAGACTCTCAGAAAATAATAGCTGATGCTTCACTTCCACCTCTCCAATTTCTCATAAGTTACCTTTTTTGGCCTATTCTAACCTGAACCCATCCAAAGAGGATTAATGTAGTTCCAACTTAACTAAGTTAACAATAGAAAAATCATGGGGCGGCATCTGTGGTTCAGGGAGTGGGGCACCAGCCCCATATACTGGTGGTGGCAGGTTCAGGCCTGGCCCCGGCCAAAAACTGCGAAAAAAAGTCATATGATTTCAGTTTTTACATTTTTATCTATGATCCATTTTGTGTTTATTCTTATGTATAGTATGAGGAATGGCTTTAGTTTTATCTTTTCCTGAAGGCTTTCCAGTTTTCCCCAACAGTACTTATTAAAATGTCCATCTCTGCCTCAGAGCTTTGAGATGTTTCCATTATCATGTTCTAAATTCCTTATGTACTTGCATCTGTTCAGGACTTTATGTTCTATTTGAGTGGATTTTTTTTTTTTCTATTTAGGTTCTGCTACCATGTTGTTTTATATCCAAGAGGGCTAGTCTTCCTTTATAACTTGAAAGCCCTTCTTTTATCTAATTTTAGCTGCTAGAACCTCACTTAAAGCAATAGTTTATCTTGAATATTAAAAATTATTAATAGAAAGGAGAAATTGAGACTGAGAGGCCAATTAACTTTGCCACCAATTATTATGGACTTTTAGTGGAGTGAAGGTGATTATTCTTTCTTAGATGGAGTTGAGTGAAGGTAATAGACCTGGCATCAAGTGCTAGTACAAATGTTACTTCCTTCCCTAGTCTCTTGATCTTGCCTATTTTAGAATGAAGAAATAAATAAAAACAAGACAAAACAATGAGGATATTATGAGAATAACTGGTGGACTAATGGGAAGTGATCTAAGTACTTTGCCACTAATATCCTCTATAGGTACTTTGCCACTAATACCCTCTATAACTCTGAGAGAATTATTTCATCTTTTGGGGCTTTAATTCCCCACCTGCTATATGAATGGGCTAGATTAAACCCCTCCATCTTTCCTTTTCTAATACAGAATGACTAAATGTCATAATTCTTCTGTGTATTGAAAAATCCTGAGAAGTAGCACTTACATTATATATTAGTCCCTTCCTTGGAGATAATGTACAAGACCACAACTCAAGTTGGAAGTATCATTTGGCACTGTAATTCTAGATTCTAGTTCTAGTTTAGAAGTAATGTGGGGTTTTTTGGTATTTTCCTAGCTGCCTGTAAGGCAGCGGTTCTCAGCCCTTGGGTCGCAACCCCTTTGGGGGTCGAAAAACACATATTTCTGATGGTCTTAGGAACCGAGACACCGCTCCTCTCCACATATGAGTACTCAGTGTGATGACATTATATGTATTAAAGGGTCATGGCATTACGAAAGTTGAGAACCACCTTCATTCCTTTTATTCATTCCTTTATTTTACTATGTATAAATACCTCAGAGGATCTCAGATTCTCCGCAACTCTCTCTCTTCTGTTTAGTTTTGGATTCAGGTGAGTCCTCCTTGCCGTAACAATTTCAGTGAATTCTTCCATTGTTGTTTAGCTAGTGATATATAGGCTGTAGAATACACATTAGTTAATGACTCCTTGTGCTCCTGTAACAAATGCAAGAGTGATGTGATGTATTGTTGGTGAATTTTTAATGTCAGTACCATACCTGGAATACATACATCCAGCTGGGGAATCAACCTCTTAGTGATTTATCATCATTTTAACTATTTCATTAGTCAAATAATGGACAGATATTCATATTAAATAATATGACAGTATTCTAAAAGAGTGTATAAATAGTACATTGATAAAAATTTATGTGTTTTGTAGAGACATCTCTTCATAATGAAGGAACATGAAAACAAAATAAATATGAGCAAAATTATGTGATAATATATGGTTCAATTTAAAAGCAATAAAGTATGATTCCCTAAAACCTGGACAAACAAGAAGGGCCCTAACTAGTTCATCTGGTCAGATATATTCCTTGGGTACAGGAAGTAATGTTTATCAATTAGAACAGTGTCTGGACCAGGTTGTGCTGATGGTTCAAAATAACTTTTGAATCATGTTGTATTTGGACTAAAATACATGCTTTCTGAATGCTTCTCTCTCCCTTGCTGAGAGAAGAAAAACCAGCATTTACCATCTTTATGTCAAACTCTCTGTGTTCAAATCTTGACCTCACAACTTATTATCCGCAAGTCTGTAGGCAAGTTATTCAACTTCTCTATTTCAGTTAATTTGTCTTCTTTATTAGAGTGACTTCAGAATCAGACTGTGCTTGTTAGCCATTCTTATATTTTCTTTGGTGAAGTATCTATTCAAATATTTAGATAGTTTTTAAATTGGTTGTCCTTACTGAGTTTTAAGAGTTCTATATATATTCTGGGTAGAAGGTATTTTATCAGATATATTATTTATAAGTATTTTCTTCTAGTCAGTGCTTGTCTTTTTTTAAAAATACTATGCCATCCTTTGATGCACTACATATTTTAATCAAGTCCAGTTTATTAATGTTTACTCATACAGATTGTGCTTTCATATCTAAGACCTCTTTGCCCAAACAAGTTGCACAGATTTTCTCTAATGTTTTCCTCAAAATGTGTTCTAATTTGACTTTTACATCTAGGTCTATGGTCCATTTGGAGTTTTTATGTATAGGGTAAGGATCTAAATTCATCTTTTGCCTATAGATATCCATGTGTCCCAGCCCCACTTTCTTTTTTTTCCTTTTAACACAAAAACTAAAAAGTTATGTTGCCCAGGCTGGTCTCAAACTCCTGGCCTCAAGTCATTGTCTGGAGTAACTGGGATCACAGGGGTGGGCCACCATACCTGGCTCCCAGCACCATTTTCTGTAAAGATTATCCATTTCTCATTGAAATGCCTTGGCTTTCGTTGAAAGTTGACCATAAATGTAAGATCTATTCCATTAATCTATCCTTATGACAATACCACCTGATTACTTCATAATACATTTTACAGTACACTTTGAAATCATGAAGTGTAAGTCTTCCAACCTTGTTCTTCTTTATCAGAATCATTTTGTCTTTTTTAGGTCATTTACATTTCTATATAAATTTTAGGGTCACATTGAAATTGTATTCTTTTGTTAGATCTAAGTATTTCAATCTCTGTTGCTATTATGATGGAAGTTTTTCTTAATTTTGTTTTCAGATTGTTCATTGCTAATATATAGAAATAAAATACATTTTTATATAATAAAATAAAATCATTAAAGTATGAGAAAAACTATCTGAAATTCAGATGTAAACCAATTGAGAGAACTTTAGACTACTCTTTCTACCAATGTAGTTGATTTTCTCCAAAATTATCACAGAAAAAAATTCAGAATTTTAATGCTCAATAATATTGTAATATGAATAATTATAAAGCAATAAAAGAAATACAATTTAAGATTAAAATGGAAACAGTTTTAAACTAAACAATGTAATGTCATCAAAGGAACCCTAAATAAATTAAAGAAAAACCATTTATTCATCAATCTGCAAAAGATACTAGTCAAATTATTTTATTTGTTCACACCGTTATAGGATCTAGTCCTAGCTCTACCACTCCACTGATTGTTAAATCACACATTGTTTCTTCGTTTGTAAGATAAAGATTATACTTAGTTTCTTTTCTTTTCAAGAAACAGAGATTTGTGAAAAGCAAGTTAAGAGAAATTACTTGCAAGGATATATGTACCCTAGTATGGAAAGTCCAACAAGGACCAACAGCTTTCTCTGTGTGATGGGTTCACTCATTTAAAATCTCTGCTGCTGTCTGACGATCATCATCATGCGTTGCCATGATTCCAGTGTCCAGAAGGCTGACTTATGAGACCTCTGTTTATATCCATTTTTCAGCTTTCAATTCACTCTTAATAGCCTCACTCTTTTAATATTTATTAATTTAAATGTCTAAAAGTGTATTAATCTGGTTGGAAATATTGTCTTCATTCCAGCTACAAAATAGGTCCTGCAGGTGATTGGCTGTCTTTCAGTTGGATGCCCATCCTTAATTTAATCAGCTGTGATGAGGTGGTTGAAATACTTGGTACTCCATTGTTAACTGTAGCTATCAGCAGAGTGGGATGAAGAAGCAGTTTCCCTAGCACTTTGGGAGGACAAGGTGGGAAGGTCACTTAAAATTAGAAATTCAAGACCATCCTGAGTGAGAGTGAGACCCTATCTCTACAAAATATAGAAAAAAATTAGCCAATCTGTAGTCCCAGCACTTAGGAGGCTGAGGTAGGAGGATTGCCTAAGAGTTTGAGATTACTATAGTTATGATTATGTTGACATGGTGAGCAAAAAATAAAAAAGAAGAAGCAGAAGTTTCCCCTTTAAAAGGGCAAGGGCTGTGGGCCGGCTTTTCCCCATCATTGGCTTGTCTAATAAAATAAAATTAATAGTCACATACCAGTGCCAATTCAGTACCTGATGAACACCAGTTGGGGGAGGGACTCAGTCACCAATAAGTTGTGCTATAATTTTGCAAAATATATATATACTTTACATATCATTGTACAAGTAATTAACAACACTGTAATCACATTCTCTGCATGTTCTTTTTATCATATTTTCTTCTTTTGATGTGTGGCTGGAACAGATGTATTTTCTGCATTCACTGCATGCCTTCATGTATTTCCAGTCTCTCCCAGGGGGACAAAGGTAGCAACTAACTTTTTCTGGTAAGCTTTCCACCACTTGTCTGGTAACTCTTCCTTTTGGTTGGGTATGAACTGTTCCTCTTGTCACTGCACTTTGTCCTTTATTGCCCTCGTGTCCACAAAAATTCATTGCCAGTGTATATTTTTTGTGGAGACAGTGTATATTTTTTGGTGAGCTTTCTTACGTTTTTTTTTTTTTCACATAGCTGTTGTACTAAATCTTTCAAAAAGTATTTTCTTCCTATCATTTCTTCAAATGAAGTTGCAACCAGTGTCTGTTCCTCACCCCCCAAAAAAATAAACAGATAGGAATTATATGCTGCAACATGAATGATGTTGAAGAAAATTGCCAAGGGCCAAAAGGAATATATTCTCACGCATTTATCAAGTGCATCAACACTTGCTTTAGTAGCATTATAAAAGTGATTACATCAGGCTTGTTATCTATCACATCTTCATATATTCATGCTGTGTGGAAAGTACTGTAAGTACCTTTCATGTCTTTAGAACATAACTTATCAATGTCACATAGGGAGAGAAGGCAAGTTTTACTGTACCAGGTAGAGAATTTTTCATTGACACTAGCCTGAGTTCTAGAGGCAAATCCCTTTTATCACTGAACAGTACCAGCTGTGGTTATATTCTTTTGAAGCAAGTCAAAAGCCAGGGTGATGGAGGTAAACTTTTTTCCCCATGGAAAAACACCGATTCCTCATCAACAATGATAGAATTGTGAGGATTGTAGTGAATTAAGAGCTTGTTTATCACCATATTCCAAAGCTCTTAAACTGGAGCAAAATTATCATCCTATCTAGGAGCTTCATGTGTTGCAGCATCATCAAAACATAGACATTTCAGGAGAAATCACATCCTGTGTCTGAAAACAAACTATGATAAACTGGAAAATTCTCCTCACTGAAAAGATCTCAGATATTGTCTTTATTTTGTCGGTATACACACAATTCAAGAGAATTCCAATTAGTCTTAATATTTCTTCTTTCATGAAATTGGTGGAATTTTAGATGAATATGTCCTTATGTACTCCTTGACTACATGTTGTTTCTGGGTAAACTTGATAAGGCACTCATAGTTTCATTGTTAATAAATACTTGGAAAGCATCCAGTGGAGTTTTGAGTTCATACTTCTGGTTGAGTCCTTTTAATATTAGCTGATTGTTGTCTCCCCTGATCCTTTACCACCTGTGAGTTCTGTATTATTCCTGATGGTGCCATCGTCTGAGCCACAGGCTGCTCTATTTTTATAATTGGGCATGGTTGTCTTCGCTAGGCTTGATTTTTGCATTTCTTCTTCTCCATTGTCATCTTCTTCCTCTTCCTCTTCACTCTTTTCCTCAGAATGAATAATTTCATGTTCTACTTCTATGAACTTTTCTTATTCACTATCTGAACCATTGAAAATGTCCTCATTATTTTCTTCAAAACCTGACAAATCAGTTTTTCCTCTGTCTCAGCTACAAAAAAATTATATTGCTTTTTTGCCATTTTTATGTCTATATAATGAGAAAAAAGTCATTGCTTGACATAATGGATTTACAGAATTATCATATATTCTATATTTTCAGTCATACCTATCTTTATCTTCACTAAACACAAATATACTGTCTACTAACTTCACTATGAAGAACACTTAGAAAAAAATAGTATGCTGACTTTTCCTGAAAAGAGACCACAACTTGTCACTGCTGACAAAAAAAAGTGTCAAGAACTGCTGATCAAAGAGTGCTGACAGGTGGAAGTGTCACGGGTGGGTAGGTAAGGGTCTAATAACAAAAGTCATAAACAGTGAAACTGCTACTCCCTGTGTAAACAAATATATAACAACAAAACTACGGTGGGGTCAGTCCCTGACCTCCCTCCCATAAGTATGAAACTACCTGACTTACATATTTGTAGGTTAATAATTTTAAAAATTAGCCACAGTTCCCAATTTTCTGCTGGATACTTTGATAGACATTATGAACTACTGTGGCCACTAGGTATATAAGTCTAGAATAAGTATTTAAGCCTTGTATCAATTCAGAAAACTCTGAAATTTGGAAGCAATTGATTCTTTGTTCATTTAAGAAATCAAACAATTTTTAATTGTTTCTTTGCTGTTACCAAGGTTGGAGGATAAATGATCTGATGTTTGACTTTGAGTCTTTGGAACAATTGTCTTCATTCCAGACATTTGTTTTTCTGGACTTTCCTAGTGGCCACTTGCAGTCTATTACAGCTGACTTTTTGATATTTCTTGCATAGCTTCTCCCCATCAGCCGTGTGTGAACTGCTAACATTCCACAGCCCCGCCCCCCAAACGAACTTGCAAACCAAACAGAAATCAGAGCTGTTCCCAGCTATGATCTACAGACATCAGCAACTCTTATATTAGGTTTATCTTGTGTCTCTGGGAGGAGTTAGAAGACTTATAGATACACGTTGTGTATTTTGACCTCTGTTGAATTTGGACTTAAAGTTTAGAAATAGGACTAGGCTCAGTACCCTGCCTTGTGTTTCATAAAAACCCAAGCTCAGAGGTCCTGATTTCTTTGAGTTTTCTTATCTCCTGTGTTAAAACACCTATCCATGTGTTAAAACATTTGTTTACATATGTATCTCTTGCTTTTGACTGTTTCCTCAAGCATAGAGAAGATGTTTAATTTATCTGTGTGTTCTCACCTTCCTGCTTCCATCTCTAGCATAGTACCTTTGGGTGCTAGGGTATGTAGATAGTGTTTGTGTGTGAAAAGATTGTTGAAAGAAAAGCTAGATTTATTAAATTTAGAACATACCTGATTAAGTACAAATAGGAGACTCACCAAAGTTATATGCTAATATTCATTATAAGTCACACCCCTAAAATACTTGATACATTTTTCACCAGTACAAGCTTTCCATGTAGGCCCACACAGTTCTCTTACTTAAATATTTTTGTCAAAAACTCTCACACAGAATTGAGTAATGAGGTTAGACTTCCTATTAGGTCATTTCTTTTGGCTGAGAAGGATTAAAATCCTCAGTTCAAAATGAATGAGAACTCAGTAGTTTACAATTATGGGAAGCTTTTTCTGCTCATACAGAAAAAAATTTGGTTTAACCTACCTTGACTTAATGTTCAGACCCTTCCCAGCTGGCACTACAGGATATACTTCCATGGTAAAATAACCTATTTCTGCTGAACCCCTCCCAGACTCTTTCTGCATCCCAAAATATTAGTGTAATTCAAAAAAAGAACCTGGATGAATCTGTCATGACATGTAAAGGAAATGCTATGGAGAAGTCTCCTTTGAAAAATACCCTGTGATGTCCAGGTATCACCTGAGACTTAAAAGGATTGTTTTCTTTTCTGGGCAATGAGAAGACAAAGAACCTTCCCCTCTAGTGTGAAGGAACAGTCTTACATTGTAGTCACCTGTGAATGGAGTATAGTAAGTCTTGTCTGGATCTTTTGAATTAGGTTTAATAACCTGCAGAAAGCTTCCACAGGATCAATAAGCCTTTTACAGCCAACAGAGCTCTCTGCGGACTATTGCCCATCCTTGAGAAATTCTGCCTCAGTTTAGCTGGGAGGGGCCTTTCTGGGGCCAGGGACATTAGCTTGCATTCTTTGCTGTCTTTCTTGTGTGTCATACTGCCACTTGGGCTGATGTGACTATTGCAAGGAGAAAAAGAGCCTGAATTTTTCTTTGTCAGGTTCTTTTGCCTTTCAGAATTTATTATTGCAGGATGTAGGCTACTGCCACAATGGCTTTTTCCAGTTGGTATCTGTCAGCTGAGTACCAAGCTGGAAAGTAGGTTTCTACTATTTGAATATTCCACCTGGAGTCCAGACACATTGTGTGTGTGCATCCTATTTATGACCATATCATGAAGCAGTCATTAGAAATGGAATTTTGCCCTTCTTTAGATTTTTTTCATAAATTTAAGTATCTCAAAATGTTTTAAAGAACTGTAATTCTCAAAATCCTTTCATCGAGAAAGAACACATCATCATTTATGTCTGGTAACAGAGGAAATTTCTGAGAAATTATGCTGTATCTAACCTGGAGAGCTTAAAATAAGACTTCAGAGTCATTACTACCAACCCTTGATGATCATTCTTAACTCCTGATTCATATTCTTATGGAATGGAAGGGGCGAGTGAGCAGCTCTTAGGAACTTGCTTGTTGCATCCTATAATACTAGCCTGTAACATCATTTTGAGAACCCCTGATTTCAGTTAGTCAGTCTCAAATATAGTAGAACCTCCATAGTTGAGCACCTCCCTTCATTGACCTCTTCCTTAAGTTGGCCTCATTTTCATAGACCAGACATGAAGCACATGTACAATCAGTACAGTAGGCCTAGTTCCTTATGTTGACCATTTGTTACAGTCTCCTGGGTGGTCAACTTATAGAAATTCTACTGTATATACTTAAAAGAATAAGAAAATAGTGAAATTAGTTGAATCTGAAGTACTCAAACAAGCTCATTGCTTTCATATTTTATTTACCTGATTTAGAATAGAGCTGCTAGGTTAAATTGAACAGTTTTAGAGTCAGGCTTTGCTGGGAACAGTTGGTAGCAATTCATTATGATAGCTGTTAAAAGTTAGCTATCTTCTTGATCCACTTGATTCCCCTTTATTTTATCTGGCTTAAATTTTTGATTTGTATTTTTAAAGCCAAATGGAATGCTCATTTGTTTTGTCTGTGGTTTTTTAAAAAGGTAGTAGATATTTTACTACTAGATATTTTACAGTAGATATTGTATCTATAGCTACAAGATAAGCTTATCTTCTCCCTTGAAATTGACTTTATTTTCTTATGTGTGGGGTGCTGGTTTTTTTTTTTTTTTTTTTTTTTTTTTTACTAAATCATAGCTGTGGACATTGGTGCAATCATGGGGTACAGTGTGCAAGCTTCATATACAATCTGAAATATTTTCATCCAACTGTTCAACATAACCTTCATGGAATTATCTCGTTTATTATGTGAAAACATTTGTGTTTTGCATTTAGTAGGTTTTACCTGTCCCTTCTCAGATGCACCATAAGTGTGATCCCACCATTTACCCTCTCTCCACCCACCCTCCCCCTCCCCTTCCCTCCCTTACCCCTTTCCCCATCTTCTTGTGCTATAATTGGATTATAGCTTTCATATGAAAGCTATAAATTAGCTTCATTAGTAGGGCTGTATACACTGGATACTTTTTCTTCCATTTTTGAGATACTTTGCTAAGCAGAATGTGTTCCAGCTCCATCCATGTAAATATAAAAGAGGTAAAGTCACCATCTTTCTTTAAGGCTGCATAATATTCCATGGTATACTTGTACCACAATTTATTAATCCATTCGTGGATCGATGGGCACTGGGGCTTCTTCCATGACTTAGCAATTATGAATTGGGCTGCAATAAACAATCTGGTAGGCTTGGTGCCTGTGGCTCAATGGGCTAAAGCACCAGCCACATACACCTGAGCTGGCGAGTTCGAATCCAGCCCGGGCCCACCAAACGACAATGACGACTGCAACCAAAAAAATGGCTGGGCGTTGTGGTGGGTGCCTGTAGTCCCAGTTACTTGGGTGGCAGGGGCAGGAGACTCGCTTGAGCCCAGGAATTGGAGGTTGCTGTGAGCTGTGATGACAACTTGAAGCTCTGTCTCAAAAAAAAAATTAAAAAATAAAAAAAATAAACAATCTGGTTTTGGTTCTCTGGGTATATACCAAGTAAAGGAATTATAGGATCAAATGGTAGGTCTATTTTTAGATCTCTGAGTATTCTCTAAACATCTTTCCAAGAGGAACGTATTAGTTTGTGTTCCCACCAGCAGTGTAGAAGTGTTCCCTTTTCTCCACATCCACGCCAACATCTCTGGTTTTGGGATTTTGTTATGTGGGCTAATCTTGCTGGAGTTAGGTGATATCTCACGGTAGTTTTGATTTGCATTTCTCTGATGATTAAGGGTAGTGAGCATTTTTTCATGTGTCTGAAGGCCGTGTGCCTGTCTTCTGTCCACACTACCCAAAGCAATATACAATTTTAATGTAATTCCTATTAAAGCTCCATTGTCATATTTTAAAGATCTCGAAAAAATAATACTTCGTTTTTTATGGAATCAGAAAAAACCTCGAATAGCCAAGACATTACTTAGAAATAAAAACAAAGCAGGAGGAATCACGCTACCAGACCTGAGACTGTACTATAAATCGATAGTGATCAAAACAGCATGGTACTGGTACAAAAACAGAGAGGTAGATGTTTGGAACAGAATAGAGAACCAAGAGATGAACTCAACTACTTACCGCTGTTTGATCTTCGATAAGCCAATTAAAAACATTCAGTGGGGAAAAGACTCCCTTTTTAACAGATGGTGCTGGGAGACCTGGCTGGTGACCTATAGAAGACTGAAATTGAACCCACACCTTTCACCACTAATGAAGATAGACTCACGTTGGATTAAAGATTTAAACTTAAGACATGAAACTATAAAAATACTAGAAGAAAGTGCAGGGAACACTCTTGAAAGAATTGGCCTGGGCGAATACTTCATGAGGAGGACCCCCCAGGCAATTGAAGCAGTATCAAAAATACACTACTGTGACCTGATCTAATTAAAAAGCTTCTGCACGGCCAAGAACACAGTACGTATAGCCAGCAGACAACCCTCAGAATGGGAGAAAATATTTGCAGGTTATGCCTCCGACTAAGGTATAATAACCAGAATCCACAGAGAACTCAAACGTATTAGCAAGAAAAGAACAAGTGATCCCATCTCAGGATGGGCAAAGGATCTGAAGAGAAACTTCTCTGTAGTTTTTTTTTTTTTTTAACCAATCTGGAAAATACTTATATTCCATTTATTGATTTAGAGAAAATTACAAAAGTAGTTCCTACCAATACAGGGGTCTTCACTATCTCAGAGGGACCCTCCTCAGATCCTATGTAAAGTCTAGCACGTTTATTTTTTAAAATTTATTTTTATTGTAGTAAAACTTGCTTAAAATTTACTGTTTTAACTATTTATACAATTTAGTGACATAAATACATTTACATTGTTGTTCAGCTGTCACTACCATTCATCTCTAGAATTATTTTAACTTCCCAACTTAAATCCTGTACCCATTAAACTCTTAACTCCTCATTCTCCTCTCCCCCTCATCCCCTGGCAGTCACCATTCTACTTTCTGTCTCTTATGAATTTTATTAATCTAAGTGTCTCATATAAGTGGAACCACACAATATTTGTCTTTTTGCATCTGCCTTATCATGTCTTCCAGGTTCACTCAGGTAGTGGTACATATGAGAATTTTCTCCTTTTTAAAGTCTGAATAATATTTAATTGTATGTCTATATTGCGTTATTAGATGTATGGCTGTGATATAACTTGGGTTGGTTTCACTTTTTGGCTATTGTGAATAATGCTGCTATGACTATGGGTGTGCAAATATCTCTTCGTAATACTGTTTTGGTTCTTTTAGGAATATACAATATACCCAGAAGTAGAATTGATGGATCATATAGTAATTCAGAATTTAATTTTTTTAAGAAATGCCATACTGTTTTTCCAGTGGTTATACCATTTTACATTCCTCTTAGCAGTGCACAAGGGTTCTAATTTCTCTATATCCTTGCCAACACTTATTTTTTTAAAAAATATATATATACAATAGTATTCTAAGGGGGATGAAATGGTTTTGATTTGCATTTCCCTAATGACTAGTTATGTTAACTAGATACCTAACGTGTGCGTGTTGGCCATTGATATCTCTTGTTTGGAGAAATGTCTTCAAGTTCTATGCTGATTTTTGAATTGGATTGTTTTTATTGAGTTGTAGGAGAGATATGTATGTGTGTGTGTGTGTGTGTGTGTGTGTGCGCGCGCGTGTGTATTTCTGGATACCAATACATAGTTAGGTGTATGATTTGCAAATACTTTGTTCCACTTTGTGTGTTGTCTTTTCATTCTCCTGCTTGTGATTTTTGATGTACAACTTTTAATTTCAATAAAGTTCAGTTTATCTATTTTTAGTTTTCTTGTTTTTGCTATTGGTGTCACATTTAAAAGAGTACTGCAGATTTCAAGGTCATGAAGTTTTCTCCTATGTTTCATTCTAAAAGTTTTATGGTTTTAGTTTTAAATTTAGTTCTTTAATCAATTTTGACTTAATTTTTGCATATGCCAATAAAAGGCAGAAACTTAGGTGAAATGGACAAAGTCTGCGAAAGAGAAGCTACGAAAGCTTGCTCAGAATAAATAGGTGACTTGGATAATCTTATATTTAGTAAAGAAATAGAATTGATAAATTGGACTTCATCCAAATAATAAAGTCTATTCTTTCAAAGACACCGTTGAGAGAATAAAGAGAAAACAACACAATTTAAAAATTGGCAAAAGGGTTGAAAAGCTACTTGTTCAAAGAATGGCAATGAATCCCCTAAACAATGTAAAAAGATGCTCAACATCAGTATTTTTTAGAGAAATGCAAGTTTAAACCATAACAAACAACTCCACCTACCTTCCTGTTAGAATGGCTAAGATTTTTTTATTTGTATAAATTTGTGAGGCACAAGTGTAATTTTGTTACATAGTATATTGAATAGAGGTGAACTCAGAGCTTTTAGTGTATCCATCACTAGAATAATCTCATTATCTACCCATTCCCATCCCCTCTTCCAAGTCTCCATTGTCTATCATTCCACACTGTATATCCACGTGTTGGCATTATTTATCTTCCTCTTATGAGAAAGGCATGTAGTATTAGTCTTTTTGTGTCTGAGTTGTTTCATTTAAGATAATGACCTCCAGTTCCAACATTGTTGCTGCAAAAGATGTGATTTCAAAATAGCTAAAGTTAAAAAGACTCATACTGCTTCTGAGAATGTAAAATTGTACCATCACTCTGGAAAAATGTTTGGCAGTTTCTTAAAAAATTAAACACATTTCTACCATATGACTCAACTGTTTCATGTCTGCATATTTATTCTAGAGAAAAGAATGCTTATGTCTACCTAAAGACTTGTACAAGAACATTCATAGAAGCTTTATCTGTAATAGCCCAAACCTGGAAACAACCCAAATATCCATCAGCAGGTGAATGGATAAACAAAGTGTGGTAGTATATCCAAATAATAAAATGCTTCTTGCTAATAAAAAGGAACAAATACATGCAACAACGTGATTGAATTTTAAAGTAATTATGCTAAATGAAAAGAGTACATACTACACAATTTCACTTACATAAAGCTTTGTAAAATACAAAGTAATCTATAGGCACAGAAAGCAAATTAGTGGTTGCCTGGGGATGGAAGTAGGGGATGGTACAAAAAGTAGATACCAAGAGGCATGAGGAAAATTTGGGATGATAGGATAGGTTCACTATGTTGCTCGTTATGATAGTTTCACAGGTGTCTACTTACATTAGAGCCTATCAAGTTGTAAACTTCAAATAAATGGGTTTTATGGTCAGTTACCTCAGTAAATGAATTACATGTTATTTTGAATTATCTATACAGGCCTACCCTTTTTTAGATCATTATTACACTTTATTTTCATATTTGCCTTATTGTTTACCCATGGCAGAAAAGCTAATCTCAATTTGAAGAGGTGGAGACATTTCCCTAGGTGAAAGTAGAATTGGGTAAATTGAGATAATGGAATGAAAACTTGAGGCAGGCTAGTCTTTCTCAGAGATGTGGTGGTGGTTTCTAAAGTCTATTATTTAATTTTTCTTTTTTTTGAGACATAGTCTCACTCTGTTGCCTCAGGCTCGAGTGCCATGTCATCATAGCTCATAGCAACCTCAAACTCCTGGGCTCAAGTGATCATCTTGCCTCATCCTCTCCAGTAGCTGGGACTACAGGTGCGTGCCACCACGCCCAGTTAATTTTTTCTGTTTTTAGTAGAGATGGGATCTTTCTCTTGCTCAGGCTGGTCTTGAACTCCTGAGATCGAGCAATTCATCTGCCTTAGCCTCCCAGAGTGCTAAGATTACAGAAGTAAGCTACTGCACCTGGCTAGCTTGTTTACTGTAGGGAGCATGGGTTTTGAGAGGCAAAGAATGTATGATTTTCCATGTTCTTACTAACCTTGAGCAAATTGCTTAATTTCTGAGCCATAGTTACGTATCTTACGGTTTGGGACAATTATTGTCATTTTGGGCAGGAATTGGTTGTTTTAAGTGAAGAAATCTCTTTAAACTAGTTTAAGAAAAAAAGGAATGTAATAACAGAATATAGAGGTATCTAATGAATTCTAGGGCAGGAAGTTCATCTGGGGCCTCAGAAGGGACTGTGGAAAGAAGGTGAGGTCACTTTCTTATATTTGCTTCTCATCAGGCATTTGCTTCTCTCCTCCTTCTCACCCCATCCCATTTGTGCGTAGATGGGCCATTTTGGACCTACCCCTCCATTACTTTCTGTCTCTCAGAAGTGATTGCCAGCTCCTAGTTTTCAGCAGAAACTTTCTGAAGTCCTCGAGGCCCAATAACAGATTCTCAGGAGAGGTTGTCTGACTAGCTCAGCTGAGTTCTGGGCTCCATCAAACCGTTATGAGCTATGGCTGGAAAGGTGGAGTCATTGTGGCTTACTCGGTATGGGCATTGAGAATAGATTCTTGAGAAGGGCTGCGTAAGACTGGCACTTTGAATACTACATGTGCTACAGAACCTTGGCATTCCATGAACCGGCAATATCAGTATCATTTGGCAGTAGTGAGGGATGCAGAATCTCAGGCCCTGACCCAGACCTACTACATTTTAACACAACCTCAGGTGGTATACATGCACATTAAAGCTCAAGAAACAGTGCTGTACAAAAGTGTTTCTCCACCTCAGCACTGTGGACATAATGGCAGTGGGTTATTTTTTATTGCAGGGGGCCATCCTGTACATTGTAGGATATTTAGCAGCATCATTGACCTCTACCCACTAGTTGTCAGGGACAACTGAACATGTCTCCAGACATGGCCAGATGTCCCCAGAGTGGGGAAATTTCCCTGGCTGAAAATTATTGCCATAGAGGATTAAGAGAAATAACACGTAAAGTGTTTTATAAACCGTTAATATCTATACTAATATCAGTTGGCCTGATATAATTTGTCCTCTAAAAGCCAAAGCCTGTGTGAAAGGGTAGTTTTAATATCAGGCTTTTGGTGAGTTTTTATTTCTTAATTTCGTAATGTCAGGTTTTATAACATTCTTATAAACTTTATTATATTAATTTAGAAAGCCATTTCTTTTCATTTTTCATTTTCCAGTTATAGTGGTAAAATGTTTATTCACATAGATACCGTGTACACATTATATCTTGAACTTAGCCACTTTTGTAATTGTACTTATTTTCTATAATATACTTCTTTTCATTGATCAGTGAGATCTTTTCAAAAAAATCTCTTTGGGCGCTCTGTTTGCCTCCCTGCGCCGCAGCCAGCTAGCGTCCACCGGGCCTCTCTGCCCAGTAGACCTCACCAAAATGCCATCTCAGATGGAGCACTCCATGGAAACCATGATGTTCACATTTCACAGATTTGCCGGGGATAAAGGCTACTTAATAAAGGAGGACCTCAGACTGCTCATGGAGAAGGAGTTCCCGGGATTTTTGGAAAATCAAAAAGACCCTCTGGCCTTAGACAAAATAATGAAGGACCTGGATCAGTGCCGAGACAGCAAAGTGGGCTTCCAGAGCTTCTTTTCCCTAATTGCGGGCCTCACCATCGCGTGCAACGACTATTTTGTAGTACACATGAAGCAGAAGGGAAAGAAGGAGGCAGAACCGAGCAATTACTCTGCCCTGAAAAGTGTTCTCTCAAAGGATTGCTTCAAACATCTGCCCCACAGCTTCTCCCTACATAAGGATTTCATGAGCAGATCAGGATCCTTCGAATATATACAAATAAAATCCAACTCCCATTTGTTAAGCAGAGAAGAAAAAGTTAATTAAATGCCAGATGAGCTTTTGTTTTTTACATTGTTTGCATCCCCTTGCCCTCAATAAACATAATCCTTTTTTTAGTTCCAAATTAAAAAAAAAAATCTCTATGGCAAGTTCAGACTGTA